>JAJMKQ010000031.1:0-73603 GCA_030569395.1 Petasospora rhodanensis
AACACCACACCCGAACACCACACCACACCCGAACACCACACCCGAACGACCATATAAAACATCTACGAGTACCCAATAACATCCTCCCATAAATAGAACTCCGAAAATAAATCACCATATCATAATACCAAACATGACATAAAACATCCGTACACCATTATAAAACACCCGAACACCATTTCTTTAATTTTAACCCCACCGAGAGTCTAACGACTCTCTCCTATAAATCGACATTCTACAACATCATATATGTCATGAGATCAAGAACAGATACATCTGACCGTGTATCAGTGTGTGTCATGACCATATATGTATACCCCTTCCATACACTGTAACTCCACCACCTCATATTACATTACCACCAAAACTATGAATCCACATATTGTCAAGTGTAGTTGATCGTGTGTATGAGTGATATCCTTTGATTAGTACTTTTTGTAATATTGTGAATGACGTGAAGATATGACTTTTGAAATCTGAGTATCGACATCCTCGAATTTTACCAATTCTGAAAACCGAAAATCAAAAACACTTACAATGATATAGATACACTTGAGAGTCATTTCAATAGTCAGTACATGATCTTTTGTGTGTCTATCCTGTGTGTGTGTGTGTGTGTGTATCTGTGTGTATATCTCAAACCCACCCTCTATGACTGTACATCTTACTTACCAATGACTACTGTCCCCATCTGTTATTGATGAACATCGTGTCAATGACCACTAGTATCCCCACTCCATTTAGAACCGTACGACTGTAGTCATATCGATGATGTGTGTGTGTGTCTGTGTCTGTTTCTGTGTAAAACTTACCGATCATTGTTCTTCCACGTGTTGATGAACGTCGTACCCCATCCCATGTCAACCGTACCTAAGAGTCATTTCATAGTCAGTAAATGATCCTTGATGTGTCTCTGTGTGTGTGTGTGTGTGTGTGTGTGGGTGTGTGTGTCTAAAACCCACCCTCTATGACTGTACCTCTCACTTACCAATGACTACTGTCCCCATCTGTTGTTGATAAAGAACGTGTAAACGATCACCTGTAGACTTCCTTGACTTCGAACCGTACGACCGTTGTCCCATACAGCGTGTGTCTGTGTCTGTGTAAGACTTACCGACCATTGTTCTTCCACGTGTTGATGAACGTCGTACCTCATCCGATGTTAACCGTACCTGAGAGTCGTTTCATTCTCAGTAAATGATCCTTGATTTGTCTCTATCTGTGTCTGTGTCTCTGTTTGTGTGTGTGTGTGTGTGTGTGTGTGTCTTCGTAATACCTACCCTCTCTGACCAGAACTCTAACTTACCGATGACTACTCTCCACATATATTGATCTCCCCTCTCAGAGACTACCATTACCGACGGTACTACCCTGATTACACCTACTGACTCACAGAATTCCTCCGGTTTCACCATTACTACTCTAATGACAACTACTACGGTGTACTTACTGTTGAATGCGTGACTCTGTATCACATAAGAGCCATAACAAAACTGTTCCACGTATAACAGGTGATCTGGAGTTACCTTCTCATCAGTAACGGTATCCAGTTCCGTGTCACAACTCGTTACCACTTCATTGGTCGTGTGTCTCTGTGTTCGTTAATACGAATCTCCTCTTCTGACCATAAATACCTATTTATCACTCACCACTCCAGTCACCCCTATCCACTATAAAGAACCCAGGGTGTTGATTGTTTAGCGTGTGTCCCTCGTGGGTTAGGATGTCCCCTTTGTATGTCAGATGTAGTCATCACTTTACGAGTTGTACACACGGTCTGCACACAGAATCCGCCCATGGATCATGTGTACATGGCTTGTACACAGGGTCTGTACACACCATCCGCCTAAGAATCCTGTGTACATGGCTTGTACACAGCATCTGTACACAGCATCCGCCTAAGAATCATGTGTACATGGGTTGTACACAGCATCTGTACACACCATCCGCCTAATCATGTGTACATAGGGTGTCCCGCCCTCTCATAGAATCATGTGTACATGGGTTGTACACAGCATCTGTACACAGAATTTGCCTATGGATCCTGTGTACATAGGGTGTCCCGCCCTCTCATGGAATTCTGTGTACAGGCACAGCATCATTTTTGTACACAGGATCCTTCGCGCATACTAATTTTGTATGGCGTGTACACAGGATCGCGTAGTCTACTAAATGTGTTAAAGTGTACTTCCGTGTGTGTATTAACAAAATTCATCAGATAGAACATTTTGTAAAATAATATGAGTGATGTCAAGATCCAAAATTTCAAATCTGAATATTGACATTGTAGAATTTCATTACATCCAGAAACCAAAAATCAAAAACACTTCTAATGACATCTAGAAATACCTGACAGTCGTTTCACAATAAGTATATGATCCGTGATGTAACCGTGTGTCTCTGTGTGTGTGTCTTTGTAAGACCTACCCTTTATGACCGTACCTCTTACCTACCGATGACTACTGTCCCCACAGGTGGGAGACTACCATTTCCTCCCACCCCCTTCCTGTCTTAACCTTGTCCGGTCTGGTATTGGAGAGTCACCCAGTAAGTACGGTATTCCGTCCCGGGTAACACTAACTCTAGTCGAGGGACAACTAGTAGTGTGGAGTCACCGTTGAGTGGGGGACGGTCTACCGTACCTACCCACAGGTCGTCTCGACTAACCCTTCCTTCAGAGACAGTATCTGGTTCTGATAACGACTGGTGGTCTGGTGTCAATTCATACTGAGTCAACCAGTTGTGAACTGTAGGACCAACTCATAACTCCTGGACACCAAATAGTCCGTGATGTATGTGTTTGTTCGTCTATGTGGTGGTCCCTGGGTCATAGTAAGTTCCGACGTACCACCCATCGGTCCACTACACCGTGATCGACGACCTTCCATACATCATCACTGTCTATGAGACTCCTCTGTGTCGGGAGTTATCAAATGTGACCCTTGATGAAGGACCTCACCAGTCCCCATGATCAGTCCCACTTACGTCCCGATCTCTCTATAAACCTTGATGTTGTAGTTGTAGATATGTCATGATGGTCCGTCCAGTCTACCTCAGACCATGGAATGAGGAGACTCGTACCAATACTAGTACAGAGTGTGTGTCAGGTGGACGACGGTGTCTTGGACGTGTTCATGTTCCACCCACCCGTACTGGGGGTACTTTCAGTGACCGTAGACCACCCTTCAGACATCTATGTAGTGCGTCACCCACATATCCATGGTAGGTCATCACTGACGTCATCTTCCGAGCCTCAGAGAAGAACATTCCCGTCTCAGACATTCCCGTCTCAGACATCAGGTCTCAGACATCAGGTCTCAGACATTCGAACATGTGGTAACCAACATATAGCGAACACCCGAACACCCGAACACATATAAGGCGAACACAACACATGGGGCGAACACAACACCAGGGGCGAACACAACACGAGGGGGGCGAACACGGGGGGCGAACACAACACCAGTCGCTAAAGCGACTGGACCACCAGACACCTGTGTGTCCTCTACCGTACACCGAGACCCGTACACCTGTGTGTCCCTAACTCCCGAACAGACCCTCTTTATAACCCTCTTAGACCATATATAACATCTAAGAGTACCCAATAACATCCTCCCATCAATAGAACCGTGAAAATAAATCTCCTTATCATAATACCAAACATGACATAAACATCCGAACACCATTATAAAACACCCGAACACCATTCTCCCAATTTTAACCCCACCGAGAGTCTATCGACTCTCTCCTATAAACTGACTCTCTACAACATCATATATGACATTAGATCACGAACAGATACATCTCAACGTGAATTAGTGTGTGTCATGACTATATCTGTATACCCCTTCCATACACTGTATATCCACCATCTCAAGTTACATTACCACCAAAACTTTTAATCCACATATTTTCAAGTGTAGTTCATCGTGTGTATGAGTGATATCCATTAATAAGAACTTTTTGTAAAATCTTGTGAATGATGTGAAGATCTGACTTTTGAAATCTGAATATCTACATCCTAGAATTTTACCAGTTATGAAAACCAAAAATCAAAAACACTTACATGATATAGATAGACTTGAGAGTCTTTCGATAGTCAGTACATGATTCTTTGTGTGTGTCTGTGTGTGTCTTTGTGTGTGTCTGTGTGTGTCTTTGTGTGTGTGTGTGTGTGTGTGTGTGTGTCGTGTGTGTGTGTGTGTCTAAAACCCACCCTCTATGACTGTACCTCTTACTTACTAATAACTACTCTCCTCATCTGTTATTCATGAACATCGTGTCAATGATCACTAACATACTCTCTCGACTTCAAACCGTACGACCGTAGTCACATAAGATGTGTATCTATGTCTGTGTGTGTGTAAGACTTACCGACCATTGTTCTTCCACGTGTTGATGAACGTCGTACCTCATCCCATATTAACCGTACCTGAGAGTCGTTTCATACTCAGTAAATGATCCTTGATGTGTCTCTGTCTGTATCTGTGTCTGTGTCTGTGTATCTGTCTGTGTCTGTGTATCTGTCTGTGTCTGTGTCTGTGTGTGTGTGTGTCTTCGTAATACCTACCCTCTCTGACCAGAACTCTAACTTACCGATGACTACTCTCCACATATATTGATCTACCCTCTCAGAGACTACCATTACCGACGGTACTATCCTGATTAGATCTCATGACTCACGGTATTCCTCCGGTTCCAACATTACTACTCTAATGACAACTACTACGGTGTACTCACTGTTGACTGGGTGACTCTGTACCACACCAGAACCATAACGGTACTGGTCCACGTACAACAGGTGATCTGGAGTGACCTTCTCATCAGTAACGGTATCCGGTTCTGTGTCACAACTCGTTACCACTCCATTGTTCCTATTGTGAGAGGGTGTATCTGTGTTTGTTAGTATGACTCTCCCCGTCTGACCATAAATACCTATTCACCACTCATCACTCCTGTTACCCCTCTCCACACTAAAGAATTCAGGGGTGTCGATTGTATGGCGTGTGTCCCTCGTGAGTTAGGATGTCCCCTTTGTATGTCAGATGTAGTCATCAGTGTACACAATATCATCGGTGACTATCATGTCTAACCCTCCTGAGTCACCCAAGTATCCATAGGTGGTCATAAATCATGTCATATACCAGGTCTACTATAAGAACCCTCTCTTGTTAAAGACTACCCATACGACTCTCCATATCTGACCAGACCTACCTAGGTACAGTCACAACTCTTCCGGTTATACTACTGTTTGACAAACAATCACAAGATAAGATAACTATGTAGTTGAGACTCTCAGTCACCGGTCGCGTGTATTGACTAGATAGTCTCCTTCGGTCTCCAGTACGTCAGGAACCTTTGACTCCCTTTGATGGACACAGTCAATGGTAAAACACTTAAACCATTGACCTCTTCTTCCTACATATACCTAGCGAATGACCAATGATGGATCTACCTCATCACCTTCATGACCTAACGATATAATGGTCACTACAGTCGAACTAGAGATCGGCTTTCGTCTGTTAGAGGTAGACATTGGACTTCGGACCCCTTGTCAACGTAGTCTCCAGTTACCTATAGCTACTACTTTACAGGAACTGGTACACGTAGATGACAACACACGTAATAGATAATAACACACGAGTATCCTCATGAGTCAGGTTAATCAACGACCAACCAACCAATGTGTTGTCAACAGTGGCCCCTTATGGACATGTTCAAATCTGTAAATTATATGTCTCCTTGAACTCTATATCCACCCTAAACTGTGACCTGGTGCCCCTATTGTCTTGTTTTCCACATTAAAACTCTCAAACAAAACCCTATTGGGTGTCAGGACCTCACCGGTGACCTGTACGAATGTCCACCAAGCCTTATATGTAACCAGGTCTTCCTCTGAGTCTCCTTAAAAACATTCTAGTCAGTCCAGTTATATTTAAAGTAGTCATTTACCCTTAGTCAAACTCCACAATATCTCCAAATACCCTCGTTCGTGTACTAGAAGACGATTTACCCAAGTTTGTATTAATGGTGTTCGGGTGTGTGTCCGGATGTTTTCTTAACTATGGCGAGTTCAAGGTGTACTAGATCCATGGGGAATTAGAATCAACATATTTTGATAATTTTCCAGAGAGTTTCAGGTCTGTTTTATTCCAGTTGAGGTCTCAAAGTACTGGAATAATTTTATTTTATGTTTCAGGGTGGTGAAACAACTTTTGAACTTAGAAAATTCTCAAACTTCACTTTATTTTCTGGAGAAGAACTGAGAAATATTCAAAAATGTTGGGATTGCAACTGTTTGAGAGTGCCATCGGGTTAAGGCGACCTTAAAGTCCCCTAAAAGTTGGTTAAACCCACCAGAATACCCCCAAAAACCCGTGAATCCCTGGAAAGTTCATCCCCGTCTCCGGGTACCCAGACACTCCCAAGACAATAGAACACACTTATTTTACACTGGAGGAAGTTTAGGGGTTACTAATTACCACTAGAGTGACATTTTCTTGTTTATAAGCGGCGCCCGTGATCAAGTATTGTCCGTTGAATGATCTCGGGATGTAACCTCATCCCTCTCCGAGTTCGGCGAACATCCACGATAATTATTATATGACGACCGAAAACACCCAGTACACACAGATCTGTATATACACACTATCGATAAAAGTACCCACACTGTCGTTGTTCTTCCTCGTTTTGCCAACGGCGAAGGGGTCGCCAGAGGAATCATCACAAGTTCATGATCCCCCAACCAAGTTCATCCATCTCCGGGTCACCACAACAAGAACACCAAAGGTTCAAGACATTAGGACACCTGTCCTAGAATACCATGAAGCTTCTCGTAGCCTTGATCGTCTCCTCGTATGAAAACAAATCTTGGACAAGTCAAGTCTGTGACTCTCACCCAGGCTCCGGTCTCATCCAATGACTTTCTTCAGCACTCATCTTCTCCCCGTACCCTTTCATCTCCTAATAGCCACTCCAATAAGTCCAGTCAGCTGCCTTAAAACCCTCGAGGATAAAGGAGCGGTCACTGAATCAAAATGGACCGTCTCTCTTCTCTTCTCTTCTTTTCTCCCGGCCTCCGTCTTCATGCCCACGCCACCCTTGAGGTCAACAGGTGGAAGAGACACGGTAAGCATGGTATCGGGACGTTTCTTCTTCCCTTCGTCATCTCGTTGATTTCCTCTCCACTTCTTGAAACCTTCGTGTTAACTCTCCAGGTACTCTCTCACACCTCTGGTTCTCGGTCCCCAAAGTACCCACTGCTGTGCATGTCACCGTTCACCTCCTTGTACTCTTTTCAACAAGTTCATGACTTAGGCCACTCAAGGATAACGATCACCTGGGCTCTCACTGGCACTCCCGTTACATGGAGCGTTCACAGAGGAAGAAAGGCCTTCATGGTGAACTGCGCCAAAGGCTCTCGTGACCTTCACTGGATCTGTCTGTCTGTTCGTCCGTCTGTATATCTGTTCGTCCGTCTGTCTATCTGTCTGTCCGTTGGTATGTCCGTCCGTCCGTCCCCGATGTGTGTATGTGCGTGGTGTGTGTGTGTGTGTGTGTATCAGAGAAGTGAGCTGTTCATCTCCTGTTGTCTTTGCGAGACGTCATGAGGGCTGGGGTGTACTGCGGTGGATGCCAGTTAGCTCATGTTGATAGCGATACCGATGAGCTCCCACATATTCAACAGGGCGAGCCACTCCATGACTAACATAGAGTCCCTCATGGTGCTGGCTCAGCCATCGTCCATCCTCCAGCAGACTCCATCCAGACAAATGTGCTCGCCCAACGGAGAGCTGTACGACTGAGACGAACCGGACGGCTTCAGTTGTTCGTGACCACAGATGGTTGGAGTTGAGAGTGCATCCCATGGATGGCCTTGGTACCGTTGCGTCCCACATGGATGCGAGGTTGATACCCGTTGCTGTTCTCCCAGGAGAGCTCCGAGGTTCAAAAAAAAAATTTTTGAAATCTCGCCGACGAACAAGTGTGGCTAGTGGCCATGGGACTGGTGACGATTAGGCCAGCGACTGGAGGTCGGCGAACTGGTCCGGACGGTGGAGGGCCTAAGCAGTGAATTGTCCTCCACCGAGATCCAGGATCGAAAAGGGACCCAAAGGCCGCACTGTACAGTCGCCCACACACAATAGAACGGAGCGGAGATGTGGCTAGTGACGGTGTGGCGCAGCACCATTTACGGCCCAGCAGCGGATGGAGGGGGGCCATATTGCAGCGAAGAGTAAACGTTTTTCCGTCGGCTAGGAGGAGCTCCCACCAAACTGGGAGTAAGCTTAGGATGGAGACCTATATGAGTGCTACACAAGACGAGAGACCATCGAAACAACGGTAGACTGATGGCAGTATAGCCTCTTCTACCTCCCCGTGGCGTTCTCGTCTATGATCTTTGTACGATTGTCACCCAAAGAGCCGAGACGTTGACCTCAAGCACAATAGCGATGGAGTTGGCCACCGGAGGCGGCGCTCTGCTGATCTTCACCGGTACAGGCCCGCGGGCCACAGTTGAGCCAATCCGAGCACGCACACGGCGATAGGACCCTGTTTGGCCGCCCTGCTGGGCCCTGCTGAGCCCTTGGGTGCCCTCGTCCTCGACCTCGTCTCCACCAACGTTATCTTTTATCGGACTTGCAGCATACATACCCGTCTCGACCGCTCGCGGACACCCGCGCGATAGCGGCAGCCGACGCCGACGTCGTTCACTCGCTTCACCTCCCATTGGTGGCCAATTGAGGACGAGGACAGTGCCCGTATAGAAAGCCTCAATCTTTCTTCCCCCACAGTCAAAGAGCCACCGTAATTTTCCACCCCTGGGAAGGCCCTGAATGTATTTTGCTCGGGCCAGTGGGTGGGCACACGGCCTCCCGATCGGGATGGAATTGCGTGCGTCGACCGACGAAACAAAACGGGCTTCGATAAGAGATTAACCGCTTCCAACTCACCCAAAACGGGTATTCGGACGCCCGTTTCTGGTTTCTGGCCATGGAGTCTCTCCCAAAACGGCAATTGGCCCGCACTACTTCCTGCAGAGCAGCCGTTGCGCCATGCTCGAGCCTCGAGCGACGCTTATAAAGACCCGAGCTCATCGCCCAATGTTTGGACCCGACTCTCTCCTCTGACCCCCACCACCCACCACCAACGATGAAGCTCCTCACTCTGGTCTTGTCTGCTCTGGCAGCTGTGGAGGCCGTTTCCCCACGTGTGGCCAACGCCAAGTACCGCCGTGACGTTCTTGCAAAGAGATACGACCATCTCTTGGTCAAGAAGGACACTGTCTGCTCTCCATCCACTCCCAAGGAGGTTGACGCTCCAAAGACCAACATCTGGGCCGACCTGAGCGACGACGAGGCACAGACCGTGTACGACTTGCTCGATGACAAGTTCAACTTGACCCAGACCGAGGATGCCACGCCATACGACAACTACGCCATCTTCATCGAGACCTTGAGACCAAACAAGTCCGATGCCATTGACTACCTGGACAACGACGGTCCAGTCCCACCACGTTACGCCCGTGCCGTGGTGTTCCTTGGTACCGAGGAGCACACCTCTGATGAGTACCCAGACGGCTACTGGCTCGAGACCCAGGTTGGACCTTTGAACAAGAACGGCACCTCTCTAACCATTGAGGAGCTCAACTGGCCATACACCAAGTCCAAGGTTGCCTACGCCGTTGGTTACAAGGACGACCTCAGATGGGCCGGTGCTCAGGAGCTCTACACCTCCGAGTTCTTCTCCGAGACGATGTACCCGGTGCTGCTCGACCTCGTTGGTGAGGAGATGCAATGGTACGGCTACGACAACGCTACTGTCGACTGCTGGGGTACCGATCCTTTCCAGGTGGACCCTGAGACCGGTGAGGTGACCAACTGGGCCACCATCTTCATCAACTACCAGGACGCCGAGGATATCACCCCATCCGGTGTCTTCCTCAACGTGGACGTCACTGGAAGAGACCCAGAGGACTTCTACGTCAAGAATTGGGTCTACAACAACGTCTTGTACAACTCCTCCGAGGAGTTCCGTGAGGCCTGGGAGTCCGACGACTTTGTCAAGTTGCCAACTATCAACACCACCACCATGGCCACCAAGGACACTTTTGTCTACATTGGCCAGCAGGGTGAGGCCCGTGAGCTCGACGAGAAGTCTGCTCCAATCCAGATTGAGCCACAGGGAAGAAGATGGAGATACAACGAGAAGGAGAGATACTTCACCTGGATGGACTGGGAGTTCTACGTTGCCTGGTCCCGTGACATTGGTATGACGCTCTACGACATCAAGTTCAAGGGTGAGCGTATCGCCTTCGAGCTCGGTTTGCAAGAAGCCATTGCCGAGTACGCTGGTGACGATCCAATGCAGGCTCACACCACCTACTTTGACAGAAACTACGGGTTTGGTAACGAGGCCTACGGCTTGGTTCCTGGCTTTGACTGTCCATACAACGCCGAGTACTTCAACGTGACCTGGCACTCTGAGGGTAACAACAACTACCACAACAACTCCTTCTGTGTCTTTGAGTTTGTCGAGGACTACCCATTGCAGCGTCACACCGCCTCCGAGTACTTGGGTGTCACCCGTAACCCAACTTTGAACTTGAGACAGGTGACCACCATCGGCAACTACGACTACAACTACAAGATCCAACTCTACCTTGACGGTACCATTGAGGTGTCTGTGCGTGCTGCTGGTTTCATCCAGGGTGCCTACTACAACCCAGAGACTGGTGACCCATTCGGTTACAGACTCAACGAGGTGCTCTCCGGCTCTTTCCACGACCACGTTCTCAACTTCAAGGCAGACTTTGACATTGCCGGTACCTCGAACAGAGTCACCAACACCGCTCTCAAGGCCAAGAACATGACCTTTGCCTGGTCCAACGAGACCTTCTCCACCAAGGTGAAGGAGAGATCCATCTTGGACGAGGAGACCTACTTGAACTGGGCCGACGCTGGTATCGTGCTCATCGAGTCCGCTGAGGCTAACAACTCCTGGGGCAATCCAAAGGCTTACAGAGTTGTGTACCCAGGCAGCGACGCCAGAAGAATTGCCCATGACACACACACCATCATCAAGAACGCCGACTGGGCCGCTCACGACTTGGCCTTCACTAAGCAGAAGGACAACGAGCCATCTTCCTCTCACGTGTTCAACGCTCAGGACATCTACGACCCAATCGTCTACTTTGGTGACTTCATGGATGGCGAGTCCATTGACGGTGAGGATGTTGTCCTTTGGTTCAACTTGGCCCTGCACCACTTGCCAAACACCCAGGATGTGCCAAACACCATTTTCTCCACTGCTGAATCCAGCATGATCTTTACTCCTTTCAACTACTTCGACACTGAACAGTCCCGTGACACGCTGCAGCAGGTTTACTACAGCTACGAGGACAACGAGTGGGACTTCAACGGCGTTGAAGTTAACCCACAGTGTGACTACGCTATTGATGGCCTCAACTTCGAGAACATCAACTACGAGGGCATCTCCGTCGGTAAGGACACCACCAACGTCCCATCCACCTGATCCTTTCCATTTTATACCCCATTTATCAAAAAGTCAATTTAAGTAAGTGCCTCTCTGTATCGATCGAGCGCCTCCTCTCTAGCCACCTGTCTGTCCACAATGGGTGCTGGGTACCCGTCAACATCCACAAGGCCATGCACATCCTCAACATCCTTCAACTCTGGAACCCATTTCCTGATGAACAAACCGTCAGGGTCAAACTTTGCACTCTGAGTGTACACGTTGAAGATCCTGAACCAAGGCTGGGCATCTATCCCCGTAGAGGAGCACCACCCCCATCCGGCATTGTTGGAGCACAGGTCGGCATCGACAAGATGATGATGGAACCACCGCTCGCCCCACCGCCAATCCACGCCGAGATCCTTGCACAGGAAGCTGGCACACACCATGCGGCACCGGTTGTTCATGTACCCGGTCTCCAAGAGCTGTCTCATCGCCGCATCGACGAAGGGGAACCCTGTCTGTCCCAAGCACCACTTCTCAAACCTCTGTGGTGCCTCGTCGGCCCATTTGAGGTCCAGGGAGCTGAAGTTGAAGGGCATGTACATCTGGAGGTAGGGCCAGTTCACCATCACGTGTCTGTAGAAGTCTCTGAAGGCAACTTCACGGACCCATGCTTCTTCCGGGCACTGCTGGATGATGTAGCGAGGCGACAAGGCACCAACAGCGATGTACGCGCTGAGCCTGGATGTTGAGTTCACGGGCTGGTCCTTGTCCCTGAGATAGCGCTTGCTGTTGGGGATCCATTGCTCCAGTGCGGTCTGTGGCGGGACGTAGTGCTGGGGCTTGTCGAGATGGAACTCCAGCGGGAGAGTGTATGTGTCTGACTCAATCTCCGGGACAGGTGGGGCAAACTTGTGTGTGATCGAGACCGGTTCTGCCTTCTTCAGCTCCCGCCACTTCTTGTACCAAGGGGTGAATCTTGAGTACTGCGTTCCCTTGCCCGTTGTGAGTACTCCAGGCTTGACGATGCATTGGTCGTGGTACATTCTCACGTTCAGGCCGGACTTGAGAACCTCAATGTCCCTCATTGTCTCGTCGTACTCGTACTGGATGTTGAAGAACAGAGTGTGCGACTTGAACCGTTTCTCCACGAGCTCCCTCATCCAGCCACCGGTCACAGCCTTATCAGTGTACACGACGCTCAGTGGGATGTTCAACTTGGACAGCTCTTCTTTCAACGTGTCCACGGACTTGAGAATGAAGTCCACTTTGAAAGGGCCCTCGAGATGTGCCTCCCATGAGGGCACGGAGATCACGTAGAGCCCGACCGGATGAGCGCCGATCCTCTTGGCCTCTTCAACACAGTGGGAAAGCCCAATGTTGTCGTGGACTCTGAGATCACAGCGGAACCAATGGACGAGGACCTGTTCGTCGCCGTCGATGCTCTTCTCCTTGTACGCGTCCTCGAGGAGCGAGAGCGGCAGCGGCCGTTTGCCCGTGTTGAACCTGTTGGCCTCCTTCGCTGAGATGTGGTGGCGGTAGTGTGGGAGCGTGGAGGTGTACTTTGAGAGGTCGAGTCTGGCTTTCTTCATTGTTTGGATGGCTCTTGTTGTTGTGGTGGGAGATGTTTGTGGGTTGCTGTTTCTGGAGAGGAAAGGGTCCGAGTTGCTCCCCGAGGATCTCCGACAACACCCGCCGGGCATCTCAGTCGTGTGATGAGATTCATGCAGCGGAGGAGGATCTGTAGGTCATCATCTTACCCAATTGAGGTCACCAAGTGTCCCCTTTGGGAAATGGGAGAGGAAACGGTCCGCAGGTGCCCAAAATTTCGTCCCGCGTCCCGAGAAACGCACATAACGAACTTCCACGTGGGGCCCGGATATCTGAGACACATCAACGTCTTCTTCGTCTCCACAACACACCCACGTTCCTCCTCTCGAGCACGTTGCCGATCGCCAGACGTCGCCAGACTATAAAAGACGACACAATGGACCAGCTGTTTCCCGGCCTGCCGCACACTTCCGCAATGGCCACGACCACCACACGATGAACTTCCTCACACTCGCTCTTCTCGCCGAAGTGGCGCTCTGCTACACCAAACAGTACCCTCAGGAGTCCCTCGAGCAGTTCAATGTCCTTCGCTATACTGGAACCACCGGCCCCTTCGTTCCAGCACGCGGTAAGGGCATCGACCCATCGCCACCTTTCGAGTGCACAGTCACCCAGGCCCATCTGTTCATGAGACACGGCGAACGCTACCCAACTACAGGCACCGGTGCGGGTCAGAAGGAGATCTACGAGAAGATCAAGAACGCCACCGAGGAGATGGAGGTCGTCCCGGGTCCACTGGCCTTCTTCAAGGACTACGAGTTCTTCGTCGAGGACGATGCCAGACTCGAGACGGAGAGCAGTGCCGGTGCATACGCCGGTCTCTCCACGTGCTTCAACCTCGGTGCTGAGCTCAG
The DNA here is from genome assembly GCA_030569395.1 of Petasospora rhodanensis. Classification (NCBI taxonomy): domain Eukaryota; kingdom Fungi; phylum Ascomycota; class Saccharomycetes; order Phaffomycetales; family Wickerhamomycetaceae; genus Petasospora; species Petasospora rhodanensis. Next base: position 13,944 of record JAJMKQ010000031.1, read on the forward strand.
AGAGAGATACAACCACCTCTTTGACGGCGAGACTGTTCACCCGGTCTTCACCAGTGGCCAGGCACGTGTCGTGGAGTCCGCCAAGGCGTTTGGCCGTGGCTTCTTCGCCGCCAACTACACCGACCTCTGCTCCATCCAGGTGATCCCAGAGGAGGAGACCCAGGGTGCCAACACGCTCACCTCGCACGACGCCTGTGTCAACTACAACTCCAGTGTTAACTCTGACTACGTCGATGGCTTCGACACCAACACCGAGTACCTCGACAAGGCCGCTGCCCGCCTCAACTACCTGTCTCCGGGCTTCAACATCACCGCTGACGACATCTACACGTTGATGGGCTACTGCGGCTTCGAGCTCAACGTCAAGGGCTCCTCCAAGGTTTGTGAGCTGTTCACCATGGAAGAGTGGATCCATTTCGACTACTCCAAGTCTCTCGAGTACTACTACCAGAACGGGCCCGGGTACAACTTGTCCGTTGCCCTTGGCTCTGTCTACGCCAACAACACCTACACTTTGATGACAGAGGAGTACCCGTACAACCTCACTTTCTCCTTCTCCCACGACTCTGACCTGCTCACGTTTGCCTCCGCCCTGGGACTGTTGGAGCCCGATGTTGCCCTCACCAACGAAGAGGTGGACTTGAACACCGTCTACAAAGCTCAGGAGATTGCCCCAATGGGTGGAAGAATCATCACCGAGAAGCTCGAATGCTTCGACGTCCAGACCAACCAGACTGCAGACTACGTCCGTGTGCTCATGAACGACGCCGTTGTGCCAATTCCAGGCTGCCAGGATGGTCCAGGCTTCTCTTGCCCATTGGAGGACTACATCGACGTCCTGGAGATCAGACTGGACAACACCACGTACATTGAAGCGTGCGGTGTCAACAGCTCGTACCCTCAGTACACCACCTTCTACTGGGACTGGGAGGTGACCTTCGACGACAACTAATCAGGAAGCTCCAGATCATGTGCAGCCTCTGTATCAATACCACCCTTTTCTCTTATCATCTCAACGTAGTCCTTTGCTGCGTCAATGTTCAACTCCTGAATCACTGGGAGGGACGTAGCTGTGAGTTTGTGCACGACACCCATAGACTTCTTATTCTTCTCGCCCGGTGCCCTCACCTTCAGCCTCTCAAGCTCAGGGAGCTCCTCTGGAAGTGTGATCTCTTGAATGTCATCCGCGTAGATCTCAAGGGACAACAGGTCTGGATAGCTGCAGGAAAGCTTAACACTAGCAATGTCTGTGTGGAATCCACGGAAAGAGACTCTCTTGAGCGCTGGAGCGTCAAAGTTCAACAAAATATCGTTTTGCTCCAACTCAGGGTCGTAGCCGTAGTCATATTCGTCGTCTGAATAGTCATCGCCGTTGTCACCGATACCAAAGATTGTCATCAGCTGCTGGCCAAGATCTCCCAGGCTCTCCAGTCCAACATCTGGGGCGAAAAGGTTCTGGCCCTCACGGGACTTGTCTGTGTAGTCGATTTGGCACTTCTCAGCGTCCTGGATCAGCGTCTTGAGGCAGGGGAACTGGAGTTCCGAGACATCCTCCAACGCTGCTCTGAACAAGGGTTTAGTGATACCCTCCAGCTTGAGGTATTCAAGACCATCATCGAGGAAGGTAATGGCAATGAGTTCAATGGACCTTGTCATTGAGTCCTTGAGGTCAAGGTAGGGCACCGAGAGAGTGAGCTTGTTCAAGCCGCCAAACAAGTCACGCGATAAAGCCTCCTCCATGTTGAAGCATGGCGGGCTCCTCCACTTGGTTCTCTCCGGGACCCACTCCAGATTGACCGTCATCTCTTTCAATGTTGGAGCGTAGATGTATGGAAGACAGCCTCCCTCGCGGTCGTCGATCCAGTAAGTGGCATTGAGCGTTTGCAAGTTTGTAAGCTGGATGTCGATCCTCTCAGTTTTCTCTAGCCGGAGGTGCATGTTCAAAACCTTGAGGTTGTCAAAGAACCCCACAGTGAATTCAGTCAGCGGTCCACCATACCACAGGAGCTCCATCTCCTCCACGGGCCTCAAGAAGCTGAAGTCGGCACCAAGCGTCAGGTCTTTCTCGTACATCAGCTTGTTGTAGTACTTGATCTGGCGACTGGCACAGTCCTGTCTCCAGCGGGAGCCATCGTCCTCACCTCTCTTGAGGACTGCCTTCTTGAGTTTGGGGAAATTCAGTCGACGATAGTCTGGCTGCACGAGGTCGTAGCTGTTGACCTCGATCTCCAGCTCCTTCACCTCGGGTCCGTCGAGGTTGTCAAACAGCACTGCGGCCTCATCGGACATGTCTGTCTTCAAAGAGAGGAATTCCGCATTGGGCATCTTGATGTTCCTGATGGTCCGAGACTGTGCCAGCGTGATTCTCCGTGCGGCGAGGGTCTTGTTCACCATGAACCAGTTGTCCATGTCCATCCAAAGGTCCAGGGTCTCGCGAGGATGCTTGCTGAAGTCAATCCCCGCTGGGATGATGTTGTTCTTGCTCTTCTGCGGATGGAGCGGGACCGGTGTGCACCCGGGAACGTACAAGGTCATGTTCTTGCCCAGCGAGTGGTATGCGAAGAACACCTCCGGGAGATGGAACCTTTTGGTGGACTGACGGGCGTCGTTGATGAGAACCTTTGTGTTACTGCCCAACTTCCGGTGGAGCTTGAGAAGGCGAGTCACTGTGGGTGACATCGACTCGTCCGACTTGTACGTGTAGAAGCCCTGCAGGGCCATGGATACCCGGGGGTCTTCGAAGACGTCTGCCTGCCCCAGTGTCACGACGACAAAGTTGGAGGACGCACCGTTGAGCTGTCGTGCCAGCTGGTCGACATTGAGACGGAGAAGGTTTGTGAGTTCAATGAGGTTGGGCTTCCCAGGGGTCGCGTTGGCGAAACTGCTGAACTGCTGGTGCTGGGCGTTGAGCGGGTGGAAGAAGACAGAGTCCCTGGAGCCCCTGATGTCCGTGAAGAAGTTGAAGTGTCTTTGAAGCTCCGGGCGTTCCCTGAGCAGCTCTCGAACGTCCCAGGGCGCCAATTGAGCCAGACTCTCCGGCTGGAGCTCTGCGGGGAGTGTCTCGGGCATTGGGTGTGTGAGTTGTAGACGGTGCGTAGAGTGGAGAAGTTCCTTGAGTTGCGAAAGGTAAACAAAGAAGACCCCCTCCCGCGGCCCGACAGAGCGCCGGTGCGGCCGGCCGAATCGATAACACCCCAAAAAGGGAATTGCCTGATGCGGATGTTGAGGTCACCCGGCGGCGATGGCGCTCCAAGACGCGACCCTTCATCAGCTTCTCACGCGTCAAAGATGGGCCCTTCTGATGCCACTCCACAGCCCACTGACCGCTCAGAGACAATGGCCGAGACACAGATCGACGAACTCACAGGGCTGGACCCGTGGGAACTGCGGCAGAGACTGCTCTCGACGCCCGAGCTCTGCTCCTCGTTCACAAGCTACGTTGACAGCACCGAGCCTACCCCGTTCTTCGATGGACTGCGGGTTGAACACCGTCCGCTCGAAACCTTCCTTGGCCCTGAGACGCACACAGGCAAACTCAACCTCGTCGAAATCACGCAGTATGGATCCATTGACCTTGCCCAACTGGAGGCTGCCCTCGAATCGTCCAAACACAGCTTTGTCGTGGTGACGCAACTGCCAAAGACATCACACAAGAGAGGCCTTGAGGCGACACTGGAGAAGTTGAAGGCCAAGGACAACGCCAGCTTCCTCATCCAGGACTTGACCTTCCAAGACGATGTGGAGACCACGATGCTGGACTCAATCGGAAGTTTGCTGACGTCCATCCCAGAACAGTTCAAAGTCTACGTTCCGCCATTCACCGCTGTCCCCTCATTCGTTGGGCCGCAGCCAAGAACAGCATCGTTCAAAGTCGGTAAAGGGTTCGACTTCTCGCAGGTGACGAGATCGATCTTCGGGTACTTGGAGTATTACCCCTGGGAGTTGACCGATACCACGGTTGGAGCCAAGAGCTGCGAGTTTGCACAAGTTGGCCTTGTACAGAACGTTCACTTCCCGGAGCTCGAGGAAATGCGCATCTCTGCCCATTTTATAAACCCCCACGACGTGCTCATCACCAATGTGACCGCTCCGAAGTTGAAGTCCTTGGTGGTGGACAATGAGGACTATGAGTTGAGCTACCCTCGGTTTGTCGATTGTGACTTCCCAGCTTTAGAGGAGGCTACTTTCTCGAGAGGCGATACGGGTGAGAACTGGAGAAAAGAATGTGCCACTTGGACGACAAAGTACTACGACAAGCAGATGTGCACGGCTGATTTGTCTCAAAAGGGAGACTATTCCTGTCTGCGCAACGTTGAAAAGCTCAAGTTATCCTACGTCTCTGGCCCATTGATGAACCACAGTCCTGGAACGTTCAACAACTTGAAACATTTGGACCTGGCCCTTTGCTCTACAAACATGGGGTTCTCCGTCACATTACCAGAGCTTACCACGCTCAGTGCCACATACTGGCTCGACTACTATGAAAACAGCGCCTTGCCTGTGATCGTGGCACCAAAGTTGAAGAAGGCCAAGATCGCCCTGGAGTGGATTGCCGAGGAGACCAAGTTCAAGAGTCCACGTTTGAAGAACTTGCTGGTGTTGAAGAGTGACAATTTCCCGTTATTGGAGGAGCTGGAGATCAGTGTGCCGTACTTGGACCTGAAGGACAAGATGACCGTCGCTTTACAAAAAGTTGTTCGCTCCTACATGAAGCAGATCTCGAGGCTCACCATCAGGGGAGTCAAGCATCCACTCACTTTCAAGCAGTCCTTCCCATGTCTAACTTCTTTGACATTGGATGCTGAGATTTGTGAGGTGGACTACTCCAAAGTTAAACGCGGTGGGGACGAGGCCTTCAGCATGATGTTTGGGGTGGACATGGACTACACGATCGATGACGGATGGAGCTCAGAAGAGTTTGAATACGATGACTGGGGTCTCAGGGTGAAGAAGGAGAAGAGAGTTATAGATAATACTCCCGTTCCGGTGGCCTTAACTTTCAAGGCCCCGTTGTTGCAGAAGATTGAGCTCAAGGGCTTCCACTCGAAGTTCACCACACTCGAAATTGGTGCCTTCCCACGTCTTGAGTCGCTTTCTGTCTTTGCCTCTGCCGTGGATACAGTCGAGTTGAAGAAGCCATTGCCGGTGTTGAAGACCCTTGAGATCAGAGCACCAGGGGACCTCCCTGTGAAGAGTGCCGGCACCGTGAAGACATTCAAGGCGGCTGCTCTCCCACAGGTGGAATCCATTGTGATTGACGCCATGGAGGAAGGGTATGTCGAACAGCTGGGCACTGTGAATCCGAATGTGCAGAGAAACTATATCAAGGGCTAATAATAAAAAATTTCATTACAGAGCCTGTGCCAGCACAGTGAGTTCCTTGAGCTTGTCCTCATCCATCACCATCCACTTGGAGTGCATAGCGAGCACAAACTTGGAGTAGTAGAGCAGTGCGCTGAGCAGCTCTGTCTTGGGCTGCCTCTCCAGCACAGAGTTGATGAACTGCATGGCGAACTCCTTCGTGGAGATGGTCTGTCCAAACTTGATACCCTCGTCGTAGAAATAGGCCCAACAGGCTAATGCGGAGATGTAGACGGAGTATGCCAGGTGCGGGACTCGTGCCACGAGGTCCTCGTCGTTGAACACCGTCTTGAGAAGCAGACACGCCTGTATGAGGCCGTGCTCGCCGTCACGGGACTTGGACCAGGCCTGGATCAAGAAGCGGGCCTTGGATGTCTCAATGGCGTCGTATCGCACTCTCCCTGGGGAATGGTTCCACGACACGTCCTGGTACACCACGGAATTGGTGTATCGCACGAGCATCTCAAAGTTGCAGTAGAGCCCCAGCAAACCAACGTGCATCATCGAGACGTTAGCCCAGAAGATCGGGGTGACGGCGTCGTAGCAGTTGATTGTGGCCCGCGTGCGGTGGAAGTGGAAGTATGTCCTCCAGCTGATAAAGCCGTGCTCCACTTTGGCAGCCAGACCAACGTCAAAGAGCGGGGAGGAGCGTAGGTGGCGGATCAAGGAGATGATCCCGTGGACGAGGACGAACCGTCCAAACAGTGGGAAGCAGTCAAAGTCGTACTCCTTGTCTCTGAGCACCACGTTCCCCTGGGTGGACATCATCCGTCTCAGGGACCAGAGCAGGTTGGGCCAGTTGTTCTCCGACTTGACGTTCGGGATGAGGTTCCCGTTGGAGAACACGTCCTCGTAGCGGTGCTGCTGCGAGTGGATGTCGAGGTCCAGGGCACCTTCACGCACCACGAGCTCCTTGGGCAGGCGCTTGTACTCCCTGACGAACTCTGTCGTGTCACGCGCGTGCCACACGGAGTCGGCGTAGGGCAGCTCGAGCTGGACGTCAAATACGGAGACGGAGGGGTTGATTTGGAAGAAGAAGGAGGCGTGTGTGTCGGTGATGAAGCCCATGAAGACGATGCGCTTGAGCGACTCGTAGCGGACCCACTGGCACCAGGTGGCGTAGTTGAAGTTGTCCGGGTCGATGGCGGGCTCGGTGATGTTGGTGAAGAGCTTCATCTCTTTGAGCACGTTGATGGTGACGGTGTGGTAGATGCGGCACTGGGTCTGCTGGGAGCGGTCGCCGTAGTACATGTTGAAGAGGTCGCAGATGAGCAGGGCCTGGAGCAGCTTGAGCGGGACGAACGAGAGGTCGCAGTTGTCCACCGAGTCGTAGAGGTGCTTGCGCAGCTTCTTCTGGATCTCGACGGCGATCCTGTACTCCTCTGTGTATGTCTGTGAGACGGTGGAGGCGCACACGATGCCCATGGTGATGAGGCACAGCAGGAACACGGCGTTGAGGTTGGACTTCTCGTACGCGTTGACGTCGAAGGTGGGTCTGTGGATGATGGGGAAGGTGCGGGCAAAGTTGTTCCAGTACTGTGTGAGGAAGAAGTCGATGCGGCGCATGGTGAAGAGGTCGAATGCCTCTGTGTCGATCTCCTCCTCCTTGAGGAAGGCCAGCATCTTGTGCAGCGTGCTCTCCGAGAGCTTGTACTCGACGGGCTCGTGCAGGGCCGCGGCCTCGGACATGGTGAACGGGTGCTCGTGTGTATCGTCGTTGTCAACAAAGGCTTCGTAGATGTCCCTGTCGTCGTGGGAATCGTCTCTGACGGCGGCGGCCACTGCCTCTGCCTCCGGGCCAAACAGCCATCCGAGCGTGTCCTCGATCACGTTGTTGACGCTGGGGGGCGTGGGGTCTGTGCGGGCCCGTTTTCTGTTCTGGAGGTGCTCTCCCTCTGCCTCTGCTGCCTCTCCCTCCTCGTGCTGGTCCTCGCCGTCCGCCAGCTCCAGGAACCGCGTGTGCGTCTTGGAGCGTTTGTGCTTGTCCAGCAGGTCCTTGCGGGCGAAGGAGATGGAGCACAGCGGGCAGCCGAACGGTCGCACATCCGAGTGGTTGGACTCGTGGCGCGTGAGGTAGTCGCGTCTCTTGAAGACCTTATCACAGCCGGGGAACGAGCACTGGAAGGCCTTGGACATTGCTCGCTCTGTGGTTTTTGTTGTCGTTGTTTTGAGGGCTGTGCTGCGGTTGTTGTTTGTGTCCCCCGACTTGCCGCGTCGAGAAAAAGTTCGTCGTCGGCGGGGGCAGCTTTGTGGGAGGAAAGGGTCTGGGCCCGCATATTCCCGGCAGCGACGTCAGCTTCCTCTGTTGTCCTCTTTCTCTCGTCGAGTTGTGTCTCCTTCACCGTTGGAGCAATGACAGAGAGTGTGTCCCACCCACACACGGCACCCTGCCAGACTCGAGAATGGCCGGCCCACCCACAGGCCCAGGCCTAGACACGTACGACACGCCTGACCCGCCCGCCTCTGCTGCCATACCGGCTCTCGACTCCTCCAGCTCTCCAGCTATTTAAGGGGCCCAATGTCCTCATCTCCAGATCGATCCTCTCCCTCTGTACCGTCACCATCCACCACCCGACAATGCTCAAGCAAAGCGTCCTCCTCGCCATCCTCGCCACGCTCTCCCTCGCAGACGTCCAGTCCCTCTACGGCCAATGCGGAGGCACAAACTGGACCGGTGCCACCGAGTGCTCCGATGGACTCACCTGTGTCTCCCAGAACGACTACTACTACCAGTGTACATACACCACCTACGTCTACACCGACGCCACTGGCGGTGTCTTCACTACCACAGCCGGTGCTGCCGATGACGCTGCCGCCTCCGCTACCACCGAGGCCGCTGCCGCTTCTGAGGCCGCTGTTGAGACCACTGATGCTGCAACTACAGCAGCTATCACAGAGGCTACCACTGAAGCCGAGACTGCTGCCGTGGAATCCACTGAGGCCGCCGTGGAGCCTACCGGAGCTGCCGTGGAGTCCACTCAAGCCGAGACCTACGAGTCTGACGCCTCCTTCGAGACCCTCACCATCGAGTCTACCTCTGTCCATGACGATGTGGTCTCATCTGCCGTTGCTGACTACGCTTCCGTTGCCACCTCCGAAGCTGCCGCTGAGACCACCACCACTGAGGCCGCTGCCGCCTCTGTCGTCTCCTCCACCGTCGCATCCACTACCGCTGAGGCCGCTGCTTCTGCCTCTGCAGCAACGACTTTGAGCACCGTCACCACCTCCGCTGCATCTGGTACTCTCGCTGGCGTCTACGACCAGTGCGGTGGCTCCACCTGGACCGGTCCAACCGAGTGTGTCAACGGTGCCTCCTGTGTCACTGAGAACGAGGCCTACGCCCAATGCTCTCCAACCGGTGTCGCTACCATCAACGACGTCACCGGCACCGCTGCCTCTGAGTATGCCATCACCACGCACGCCACTGGTGTCGTGTACGAAGGGAGAGGCACTTACTGGGGGCCATCTGACGGCAACGCCTGTGGCTTGGACTACACGGACGGTGACTACGTCGTCGCCATCGGCTACAACATGTACGAGGCCCTCGGTGTCGATGAGTACAACCACTCCACGCTCTGTGGCAAGTCCATCAAGGTCACTTACAACGGCAACGAGATCACAGTCAAGGTTTTGGATGAGTGTGGATCCTGTCTCGACGTGGACTTGGACTTCTCCCCAGACGCCTTCGAGGCCCTCGCTGACCTGGATGACGGCACCATCACCGTCAACTGGGAGTGGCTGGACTGAGCTGGTTCTTAGTTACGCAAATGTTATGACCTTTCTCTAACTACACGGCTGTAAGTGCTTTTCTTATATACCCGCGAATTAGTTCAGACATCCGCTCTCGGAAGTCTAGACCACGTGACTTTTGCGGGGTTATTCAGATCTCCACGAGTTTCTGTCTCTGCCAAAACTATCATAAAAAGCGGATTTTCTCCTTCTTGTTCAAGCTCAACACTAGTTATCAATACATGTTAATGCCACATATGACACATCCACGCCCCAATTGCGATATCAACGTCTCCTTCGGCTCCATGCTCGGGCTCTACTACCCAGGGGACTACGTCTCAGGCAATGTCGAGATCGACTTCCATTCAGATGTGGATGATGTGGAGTTTGTGAAGGTGGAACTCATTGGAACCTCCAGCTCAAGTATACACCCTCGTGCCGCAGATGTTACTGTAAGTCTTGCGGAGGACACAGTAATCTCATACAACGCCAACCATATCCCTCCAGCGGTGAAGAGGTCAACGTTCCAATCACCACAGGAGAGACACCAGTTGTTCTACGACTGTGCCACAGTATTCCCCTCCGAAGGCTCTATCTCTTCAAACACTGATGTCAAGAGTCTAAGAACGAACTTCTACGAGGGCTCTCAGATCTCCGAGTCCTTCGAGTTCCTCCTCTCACCGGTATCATTCTGTCTCGATCGCACAGGGAAGCATAGAAAGAGCACAAACTACGCCACGTCAAGCCATGAATCCTTCTTTGGCCCTCCATCTCAGTACTCCACTGATTTGGGACATGATCCTTCTACACCTCAGGTAATGTCCCATGATGGCCTCCCACCGAGCTTTTGCGCTTGGGATCCACAGCATCCCGAGGTCTATGTCGTGGTGGAGTACTACATCCTCGTGACTGTGAAGAGTGTTGAAGGTTCCATGATGAGAAAGTTCCCCCTCCAGATGATGGAGGCACCACGGAAAGTTAGCGAACCTTGGTACCATTTCGTCACTAGGGATGTCAATCTCGAGAGATTCGAACTCATCGAACATGTTGTTGAGCAAGAAGCAGAATCCGGCAAGCTCACGAAGCGTGCTAGGTTCAAGAGGTGGCTTAGAAAGCTCTTGAAATTATGTGATAATGATACAAAGGCTGTTGTACAACCACACATCACCACCAAACTCCAACTTGTGGAGCCACTGCTTGACTTCAAGATCGTGGTCCGTCAACCGTTGTCCTTTGACAGGGCGGGAGAGAGAGTCAAGTTCCAGGTGTACATCCTCTCAAACAGGTCACCAATGGAGTACAGCTCAGAGGAAGAAGACTCCAAACTCACCAAAAGAGGGACGTTCTACATCCAAGACTGTGAAGTCCGCTGGGTGGAACACACAACGGTCAAGGCACAAGGTGCCGAGTTCGCTCTCGAGCACTCCTGCAACATCCTGAGATCAGTTGTGGACAAGCACATCATCGATCTGTCTCAGCTCAGAGCAACCAGCTCCATCAGCCCTGAACTGTCCAGCGAGTACGACCACCCGTATGCGATGGACATATCACACTGTTTCCAGGAGGTGAGGATCCCGGACGTTGGGCCCGGGTTTGAGTTCTGCAACGTCCGTCACGTCTATCACACGGAGATCGGGATGACTTTGGCAGACTGCCATCCTGACGAGTACGAGTCCGAGGATATCAGAGTAGAGCTTTTCGGGCCTGCGGTGCTGGAGCCAGTGGGCACGACGAACGTGTGAGAATAGAAGGCCCTTACTGTAATACAGACGTAGCCGTCGGCAAGCCGCCGGGCCGTGGTCGGAGCGACCTTCCCGAATCGGGCAAACTCCGACGGTCGGCGGTCGGCGTGCGCTTCTGCGGGTGGCCAACTCCGCGGCCGCGTTATCGGCAGTGGCGGTGGTGGGCGGATGGTGGATGCGATGGGGGTATCACCAAAAAAGAATTGAGGTAGCTTGGCTCTCTGTAGCTCTCTGATTGCATGTCAACAAAGCAACAATGACATCGGCCTCCTCCAAACAGCTCGTTGTCGGCATCGACGTCGGCGGGACGAACTCGGACCTCGTCGTTATCGACCCCTCCGCCATCCACCGATCAGCAGATGAAGGTGTGCTCGTCTGGCACAAATCCGTCACCACTCCCGATGTCTCTGACGGCATCTTCACCGCCCTCAAAACCGTCATCGAGGCCCCGGATGCCAAGTTCACCAAGGACCAGATCTGCGCTGTCACCGTTGGAACCACGCACTTCATCAATGCCGTGATCGAGAGAGACGAGAACAGACTGGAGAAAGTGGCCGTGCTCAGACTCAGTGGACCCTATGCCAAGTTCCCTCCCTTCGGAGACTTCCCAGAGGACCTCGCAGAGATCATCAACGGCTACTTCGCCACTGTGGACGGCGGTTGCCAGGTGGACTCCAAGGAGATTAAGCCCTTGAACGAGGACGAGATCAAGGAACACTGTGCAAAGATCAAGGCCTTGGGCATCACCGCTGTCGCTGTCGTGGGAATCTTCTCCAACATCAACCCTGAACAGGAGCTCAGAGTGGCCGAGATCATCAAGAGGGAGATCCCAGGGGTCGACGTCGTGCTCTCTCACCAGATCTCCGGTATCGGCCTTGTCGAAAGAGAGAACGCTACGATCCTTAATGCCTCTGTCAAGAAGTTTGGACGCAAGATCATCTCCTCGTTCATCCATGCCACGAAGAAGATTGGCCTCCAGTGCTCAGTGCTGATCTCGCAAAACGACGGTACTGTGCTGTCCACGAAGGACGCGCTCGAGACTCCAATCAAGACCTTCTCCTCCGGTACCACAAACTCCATGAGAGGTGCGGCAATCCTCTGCTCGTCAGACCCCGATGTCAAGGGTAAGAACGTGATGGTCTGTGATATCGGTGGTACCACCACAGACGTTGGTCTTCTCCTCTCCACCGGGTTTCCAAGACAGTCCTCGACCTATTCCTACGTTGGCGGTGTCAAGATGAACTTCTCGATGCCGCACGTCGAATCCATCGGTCTTGGAGGTGGTTCCATCGTCCGTGAAGAGGACGGGAAGATCACTGTCGGTCCAGATTCCACTGGTGCAGAGATTGTCACCCGCGCGGTCTTGTTTGGCGGTGACACAATCACCACGTCGGACGTGACATGTTGCAAACTGCTAGCTGCCGATGCCCTGGATGAGACCACGACGATGGGCGATGTTCAAAACGTGAAGGACAAGTACTCCACTGAGTTCATCAAGAAGTACGAGTCAGTGATTGCACACAAGCTCGAGACTGTCATTGACAGAATGAAGACCTCTCCAGACCCTCTTCCAGTGATCTTTGTTGGTGGTGGCTCCTTCATTGCTCCAGACGAGTTGCAAGGCACATCTAAGGTTGTCAAGCCACCGTTCTTCCAAGTGGCCAATGCCATCGGTGCCGCTTTGGGTAAGATCTCCGCGGAGGTTGCCGAGGTGAGAACCATTCCAAACGACGACAAGATCAAGCAGGACTCGATTGACGAGCTGACCAAGAGAGCCATTGAGGCTTGTGTTGAGAAAGGTGCCTTCCGTGAGAATGTTGAAGTGGTGGAGATCATTTCTGATGCAGTGCCATACGTCGACAACGTCTATTCGTTTATGGTGAAGGTTGTCGGCGACGTGGACTACGACCGCACTTTGGCCTCCACTGTCCATGTGGAGCAGCTTGCAGAGGAGTACACGGAGGAGAAGGTGTTCAAGTCCGCCAAAGTGAACTTCCGCAAGATTCAGGAACAATTCGACCACTTCAACTACACTCCCAAGGTTGTCAACAACGAGTGGATCTTGTCCGAGGTGGACATCGATTACATCGGTCTTGGAGCATACATCCTGGGCTGTGGAGGTGGTGGAGACCCCAACTCGAGCGTCATTGAGCTCAAGAAGATGATCAGAGACGGCATGGAGTTCAAGGTTATCACGCTGGACCACTTTGACAAGATCACCGAGGGAAAGGGCAAGGCTCTCAACGTTGGCTACTTTGGTTCCCCAACCATCTCTGGTGAGAGATTGCACGGCGATGAGCTGCTCGAGGCTATCGAGCTCATGGAGAAGTACGAGAACTACAAGACCGACGGTATCTTCCTCTTTGAGATTGGTGGAGGTAACGGTCTTTCAGGTATCTGGTCTGCCGGTATCAAGGGTGTCCCTGTGCTGGACATGGATCTTATGGGAAGAGCGTATCCAACCCAATGGCAGACGCTTCCATCGGTCAAGAACAACTTGAAAGGTTATCCTTACGTGACGCTCACAGACGGCAACGGGTTTGGGATGATCCTCACCAGCTGCAGAGACGACATCCACCTCGAAGATGTGATCAGAGATGTGATGTACCACCACGGTGTGCAGGGAGCGCTTGTTGAGCCGTCGATGGATGTCAAGCAGATGAGAGAGGAGACCGTCAAAGACCCGATCTCGATGTCGTGGAGAATTGGCAGAGAGGTGTTCAGGGCCAAACAGGAGTCGGACATTGACAACTTGCCCAACAGAATCATCGGTGCTGTTGGTGGACCCTCAGCTGCTCAGTGTATCTTCAAGGGAAAGATCGTTGGCGTCGAGAAGAGAATCTACAGAGGGTATGGCTACGGTGTCGTGGTGATGGAGAGTGTGGGCTCTGTGGATGAGAAGAAGAGAACCAGGATCAAGATCCCATTCAAGAACGAAAACATTGTGGTGCTGGAGGTTGGCGATGATGGGAAAGAGACTCCGCTGTGCTCCGTGCCAGACCTCATCACTCTGGTGGATACGGATGGACTGGCTGTGGGCACGCAGGACTACAAGTACGGTCTGATCTGCTACGTGATGGTGTTCTCGTGCTGTGACGACTGGAAGACCGCAGAGGGCATCAAGTACGGTGGTCCTAAGGGCTTTGGTGAGGCGTTCGAGGACATTGAGTACGTGCCGATTGGGCAGTACGTTGCACCAGTGCCGGTGACTACGGAGTTTGGTACCGTTCCATAGAGACATTAATCATAACTGAACCTTGCACAGAGTTCTGGAGGAAGTGCGGTCCTCAAGTAGGGAAGTTCATTGTCCAGATCTGACTATGTCCGCTGCTAGGACCTCCACGGTCTCGTTCTCCACCTCGTGGTCCTTGAACTTGGCGAACGTGAGCTCCACGGCGACGCTATTGTGGTGGTCAAGACCGTGGAAGGCGATGGAGGGCCCACAGTCCGGGATCACGAGCTCTCCTAAGCAAGCCGTGATGTCTATGGCGTATTTGACCCCGTACTTGATCCAGACATCCCAGTCGAGAGTCCGTGTCTCGACTGCGTCGGCAAGGTCCAACTGGATTGGCGTGGACTTGACAATGAGGTCTGTGATGTGCTTCCCTTCAACCTTTTTCCCCCCTGGGAGAGTTAATCTGGTGAGCTGTCTGAGCACAGCACTCGTCTGTTTTAAGTAGAAGACTCCCGGTCTCTCGCCGGACTCCTTATGGAACTCTGTAGGAGGCGTGTCTGTGAGGATGAGCACTCTGAGGTTGAGCTTCTGACCTCTGCTGTACAGAGTCTCCGGGTGGAACACTGCCAGTCTGAATTCCACGTTGGGTGGAGTCTGTATCATCTCCTCCTCATCGCTCTCCTTAGTGTTGAGGGATTTGACCCACTTTAACGGCTTCATGAGCCGCTTCTCCTCGGCAACGGCAAACACGGTATTGGTCAGCTTTGACACTGTCTTAGTCTCTTCTAGAGCCTTCTGTGGTGCAGAGGACACCACTTTCACGGGGAACTTGACCTCCTTCTTCCTACCATCTCCTGTGGAAATGGTGATGAGAATGCAGTACTCAATGGCTGCAAAGACCAGCTCATCTCCTCTTTTTCCCCACTCGACGCTGAAAGTGGGAGGGAGCTCGTCTGTGGGCAGTTCAGAATAACTCTCAGCAGTAGCTCGAGACAACTCTGAGGGCGGACCAAAGAACTTCTCGTGCTTCGAGAGCATCCAGTTGGTGGAGAGTCTGTAGTCGTTGTACCTGTCCTGGCAGAACGCGATGGGCGGGAGGAAGAACTGAAAGTTCTCGCTGAAGTAGGAATCATTGAGGAACTCTGCACTGTACCCTCTGAGCTCATCCAGAGAAACTGCACTGGCCCTTGGAAGCAGTGTCTGTGCGTCGTACACGAGCTGGTGCTGGTTCGACTGTGCACCACGCGTGCCGACGGTGCTCATGCCGATGAGCTCGGCCTTGACCCACTTGACCGTTTGCGCTGTGACGAAATGGACGTACACGGACCCTGTGACGAGGCTCATGGGCTCGTAGGACGGTCTGTCCAGGTGGAGCTTGATTCTGGACATTTATGTGTGTGCAGTCGAGGGCCCTGTGGAAAACGGAGAGAGGGGGGAGAGGGGGTTACCCCTTCGCGCGAGTGAATTTTACAAGTGCTACAACGCTGCTGCGATCATCTCACGTTAATTTATAAACTGTCGGCGGCGGCCCCTTTGCAGGAGTCCCGGAATGTGTTCCACAGAGAATCTGGATACTGAGGAGCTGTTCACGAGCAGCCTGTTCTCCTCGCCGGTCAACGAGTCCCGCACTGTGAGGTATACCTTCAGGCGCTGGCTATGGCGGATGTTGCAGAAATAAAACTCGCAACCGATGTGACGCATCTTGTGGGGCTTGGGGAGGTAATGCGTGATGTCCAGTGCGTATCTGCCGAGGTGGCTGCGGTTGTAAGAGCTATTGAAGTCGAGCTGCAGGGTCTCGAGGGGCACCATGTCAGCCAGGCTCACGCAGCACCCGTGGAGCTCCTCGTCATACACGGTCTCCTCGGTGATGAACCCTTCACGTTTGCCCAGGTGGTCGATAGCGGTGGAAAACTCCATCACAGCCTCAAACTTGGTGAGGCAGATGATTTCAGTACAGCGGTTGTAGCTCGTTGGTGGGGAGTTCGAGAGGAGCACAGCGCGGTACTCCAAGCCCGTGCCCTTGAGCACGTCCGTCTGCGTGCAGATGACACCAACCAGCACCTGGAAGCCGAGGCGGTTATCGCCGCCAGCCTGCGTGCGTAGGCGTCTCCAGATCACGCGTGGAGGGTCAGAGTGCCACATTATGACACACGGGTGCCGCCACAGCGCAGGGTTCACCTGGAGCGCGTGCTTGAAGAGGAGGCGTTTACCTTGGGCCGTCACTACCACCACCTGCAAGTAGTACTCCACCATGGCGTAACACTCTGGTGGGTTCCTTTGCTCCAACCAACTGGAAAACGTCCCCGGTAACCCTTCGATTGCGTTTCCCGGTGGGCAGTCGCAGATGTGTCCCAAGTCTCTCTCTCCCGGCAGCGGCCCACCGTACAGCTTCTCCCGCGGCGAGCAATGCCAGTTGGTGGAGTAGCGCCACCGGTTCGAGCGGTCTCTGCAGAAGCTGTCCGGTGCCAGTGTGAAGCTGAACCGCTGGCACAGCGTCGTCCCTGCCTCCACGCGGTGTGTCTGCTCTTGTGGATGGAGCACCACGGCGTGCGGGGCCTCTCTCGGGAGCACCGTCAGCGCGTCGTAGAAGATCACGTGCCGCTCCTCTCTGTCTTCGGCCCGGGGGGTGAAGGTGTTTCCCTGGTACAGGAACGTGGTCTCTCCTTTCTTCGCCTCCTTTGTTGGGCCAGTCCCGCATACGAACGTTCTCGCCACGCCCGCCATCTCCACCTTGACAAAGCGCACGTCCGTGGGTTCCTGCTGTGGGAACGTGAGCTGGAGCTCCCCCGAGACGGTGTCGCCAACCACGAACACTGCTTCCTGGCCCCTGTCGAGCTTGATATGTGAATGGAGTGTGGGTAATGGATTGATTAGACTCCTAGATGTGAACTTCGAGGTCATTGTAATTGTTGTGTGTGCGTTGTGGACGTATGTGAGAGAGAGAACTTCTCTTTGAGGGGTTTCTTATATTCAACATAACATCGCGCAGCGGCGGTGATCTACGTCTTATGCTTTAGCTCCCAACAGCATCATATAATACACTACACTAAACATTCAACAGCGTGTGGATCTTGTTGATCCGTGGCGAGCGTCTTCTCTGGTCCACAACGTTCGGATCCAGCCTTTGCAGCTTCTTGGGCGTCTTGAACAGCTCCGGGTCCTGGTCCGGTGTCGGCAGCGTCTGCGAATGTCTCTTCTTCTTCGTCGGTGTCTTGGGCTCATCTTCTTTGTCTGTGAATATGGAAATGCGCTTCCGCTTAGGCGACGGCGTCGGTGTGTTGAGCATGTCCCGAACTCTGACCTTCTTCGGTGTCGATGGCGGCGTCTGGAGGATCGTGGAGATGGACATCTTGTTCTTCTTCATTGGCGAGATCTCGTAGTCGCACAGCTGCTCAATGAACGAGTCCGTATCCGAGAGAACCTGCGTATCGATAATGCCATCCCAGCCCTTGATGTGGTCCTTGTTCACCAGCACCACGATGCCTCCTTTCGAGTGCACCACCTGGGCCATCGACTTTACAAGCTTCTTCACACCGTGCACCTTGAGCGACGTGCCCATGATCAGTAGACAGTCCGGTCTTGCTCTGAGGTCTGAGTTGAGTCCGCTGGTGATGGCCTCGGACATTGGATGGTTCTCCCCGTAGAGCACAATGGCCGGCCTGAGCTGTCCCACTTGCCCCGTTGTCCGCTTCCCCGCCTCCACTCTCTTGTTCACGGTCTCGATGCAGTAAGGACACTCGGGCAGCTCGCCCTCTTGTAACTCCTTGAAGAACTCGGTGCACCAAGGAACGGTCCTCGTGCACGTTGTACACGACAGCTTATGGATGTCTCCGTGGAGCTGGACAACCTCGAGCTGCTTCCAGCGCTGCAGCGGCGTCATGTCCTCGCGGTCGTCGTTCCACTGCAAGTTGAGCCCGCATTGGGCCTCGAGCCCGTCGATGTTCTGTGTGTAGCACCTCAGCACCCTGTTCTCCCTGGTCTTGCGTGCGATGTACCGGTGCGTCGGTGTCGGCGAGGCCTTCTTCGTCTCGTGGTAGAGGTTGGACATGAAGATGGCAAAGTTGCGGATGGACTCGGGCGACGAGAAGGCCGCAATGTCAAACAGCTCTTTTCCTCTGGCACTGGAACCCGTCTGCTGGGTCATGTTGTAGAGGCCGTTGGAGGATCTGAAGTCCGGGATGCCGGCGTTGCAGGAGATGCCAGCGCCCGTGAGAAACACCATTTTGCGGCTGCGGGTGAGTCTGTGCAGCACTGGCTGGAGCAGCGTTGTGTCTGAGGGCGTCAGCAGCGTCGTCGGGTCCATTTCGGTGTGTCTTCTCCCTCGCCAATGGGTGCGCAGAGGTGTAAAAGACGGCGGTGCCGGTCCCTTTTTTTGTGCGTCGCTGGGTCCCCCCTTTGTTTACGTTTCGTCGCGCGCGCTCTTACGGTAACCGGGGCAACTGCCCAATAACATTTCCCGATCGGGCAATCAGCTAAATGGCACGCGTTCTTCACTGAATTCAACCTCTGTGGTAGTAGCGGTTGAAATACAGGTCAATTCACAAACACTAGTATACAAAAGTTCGGGCATGGCATCGTGAACATCACCAGATTGCCAGCATTTCCGCAACATCGTTCTTCAGCGTCTGCCAGAACGTCATAGGCCGAGGTCTCGCTAAACCTGCAAGCTTAACACTGAACGACTCATCCTGGGGACAAAGAACTTGACGATCCAGAGGACCAAACTGCATACAAACATCCCATGATGCCAAGTTCTTGAACAATATGAGGCCCTCAGTAGCACCATCCTCTTTCAAACTCTTTACCAATCTGTCCGTAGCAGTCTCAATGGCATCATAGCTCACGGGGATAACCTTCCCACCAGCTCTTGGGACCCAGCTCACAAACAGCTTAGTATCACCGAGACCAATGTCAAAGCTGCCCACGGATGAGGCGGTCCTTGAAAAATGTTTGGTGATGTAGTGTCCCATCTGCTCTGGCAGTTCGACACCTTCTCCTCCAGTGACGTTGCGTTCCAGGGTCCAGGCGTACACGACGTATAGGTTCTCTTGCACTGGCTTGCGTGTGGAGTTCAGACGGGCAAGCCCCTCCGGCAAGATCTCATCCTCCTCGTCGGCGTTGTTCTCCTCATGAAAGCTGACTGTCCCGATTGTTGTGTGATTGTACACAATACTGTTGTTCAAGTGACATGAGATCACGGTGTTCTCCTCCAAAGCGTCGTACGCGGCAACAAGACCACAATCGCCAACAATGAGTGGAATGCCAGAGATGTTAGGGAGTTCCTTGATGGAGTCGATCTCAAGGGCATTGGGTCCTGAAGCGGCAGAGGCCAGTCCGGTGGCAGTGGCGAGCAAAAGAGCGATGATCTGTGTGTTGGAAAGTTGCATCGTTGATGGAAGAGGTTCTGGTGGAGGGTAGTACAGGGGGTTGACAGGGTGGAGAATTAGTCAAGCTTGGTGTTTTTCTGCGCCCACAATTCGCGAACGGCGGTCCCGGTTTATCCGCCGAAATTACACCTGTGTGTGAATTTCGATGACCATTTTTGGTGGATGCTCTCAGTGTGGTACCCTGGTACCTTCGCAGCTCGCTGGCCACCTCCTGCTCGTCATCAGATAAGGTTTAGTTTGCTGCACTCGGCTCCTCGAGCACACCGCGATGGCTGTGACCTCTATGGTTGCTACAGAGCACCAGCCGTCTAGTCGTTAAGTTCAAGTTGCTGGCCTGACTGACAGATGATCTTGTCCATTGCATATAGCTACACACCTGCTTGTATGTCCTTGGAAAGAGCCACTAGTCCACTAGTGGTATCCCAATCTGTGTCCCAAAATGGTAATTACCGAGGGTTACAAATCACATGATATTCACATGCCACCCCGTAATACACTCTGGTGTCCGGGTGTTGTGCCCTCCCGCTCCCCCGCGGGCCGGCCCCGCTGTCAAAAAAGCTGGACGCTCCCGCCCAAACGAACAACAACACCAGACCACAACGCCCGCACACACCCGCAAAACAATGCCAGAGCACGAGGAAAAGCCCGAGTTCAACCCACCAGGCGGCAAGATCGGCAAGTACCAGATCATCCGCACGCTCGGCGAGGGCTCCTTCGGCAAGGTCAAGCTCGCGTACCACCTCACCACGGGGCAGAAGGTTGCCCTCAAGATCATCAACAGAAAGACCCTGGCCAAGTCGGACATGCAGGGCCGTATCGAGCGTGAGATCTCCTACCTCCGCCTGCTCAGACACCCGCATATCATCAAGCTGTACGACGTGATCAAGTCCAAGGATGAGATTATCATGGTGATTGAGTTTGCCGGCAAGGAGCTGTTTGACTACATCGTCCAGAAGGGCAAGATGGAGGAGAACGAGGCCCGCCGCTTCTTCCAGCAGATCATCAGTGCCGTCGAGTACTGCCACCGCCACAAGATCGTCCACAGAGATCTCAAGCCGGAGAATTTGCTCCTGGATGACCAGCTCAACGTGAAGATTGCCGACTTTGGGTTGTCCAATTTCATGAGTGACGGTAACTTCCTCAAGACGAGTTGTGGTTCTCCAAACTACGCTGCCCCGGAGGTGATCAGTGGTAAGCTCTACGCTGGTCCAGAGGTTGACGTCTGGTCCTGCGGTGTCATTCTCTACGTGATGCTCTGTGGCCGTTTGCCCTTTGACGACGAGTTCATCCCTGCCCTGTTCAAGAAGATCTCCAACGGTGTCTACACAATTCCAAACTACTTGAGTCAAGGAGCCAAGAACCTGCTGACGAGAATGCTTGTCGTGAATCCGCTGAACAGAATCACCATCCACGAGATTATGCAGGATGAGTGGTTCACCATGAACATCGCTGACTACCTCTTGCCTAACGACGTTCCAAAGAAGCATGCGGAGATTGACGAGAACGCAGTGAATCAGTTGATCCGTACGATGGGTTATGACAGAGACGAGGTGATGGAGACGCTGAGAAACAACACACAGAATGAGATTATGGATGGGTACTTGTTGATCAAGGAGAACAAGATGTTGTTGGACGACATCAAGAAGAATGGTGGAGGAGAGACGGACAAGCTCGATGCCTTCCTCAGTCAATCACCACCGTCGTCGTACGAGCACAAGGAGCATGGCCAGCAGAAGAGAATCAAGGAGGAGATCACCTACCAGGCACTTGCCTCCAACAGTCCAATACAAACACACGCACAGAGCACGATCGCCATCCTCCCAACGTCCCTGCCACAGATCCACAGAGCCAACATGGCACAGTACGGCCCAGAGACCGCGGCCAAGATCAACCCAATCAGCACAAAGAAGTCCAAGACACGCTGGCATTTCGGTATCAGATCGAGATCGTATCCTCTGGACGTGATGGGTGAGATCTACAGAGCACTCAAGAACCTCGGTGCCGAGTGGACTAAGCCGAACGAGGATGAGCTATGGACGATCCGTGTGCGCTGGAAGTACTCGCCAAACTCTGCTGCGGTGGATGAGGGTAACAAGATCCCGGACATGATGAAAATGATCATCCAGCTGTTCCAGCTCGAACCGAACAACTACCTCGTGGATTTCAAGTTTGACGGGTGGGAGAACAGCGACGGCACGGTGAACAAGGAGCTGGGCAAGAACGACGATGAGATCTCGAGTTTCTCCGCATATCCGTTCCTACACCTGGCCACGCGACTGATCATGGAGCTGGCGGTCAACAGCCAGGGAGGCTGAGGTGTTTACATATAACGTCTTTTGCAATGGAAGTTGGTACTTACGTGCCTATGTAGAGTAGCATCCCCAACAAAATTCGCGAACGACAGCGATCGCCCACCCGCCCGACAAAGTAAAAAAAGTAAACAAACCGGGCGCTAAACAACAACAAACATCGCCAAAACATCGCCAAACCCTGCAAATCCGCCCGCCAGAACACTCGCAAGATGGACTCCTCCGAGTACGAGTACCTCCTGCCCGGTATGTCGCTAACCGCCCTGTGGCAGTGCTTCAGTTTGCTCGGTTTCCCTCCGCCGGCGCTTGCCGCTCTCGTTCACGCGTACTAACCACAGCCGCCAGACTTCAACCCGTCCAAGTACAAGGTGGCCCAATTGAGGGGCGTCCTCGTCAAGAACGACGTTTCCTTCCCCTCGCACGCCAAGAAGCAGGACTTGATCGACCTGTTCAACGAGCACATCAAGCCAACCGCCGCGCAGAAACTCAAAGAGCTGCAGAGCGTTGTGGCCAGCAACGACCGCATCGAGGTTGTCGAGAAGAAAACCAGATCCCCCAAGAAGGCTGCTGCGAAGAAGAAGGCCGCCACTCCGGAGCCCGAGGAGCAGGTGATCGTTCCAAGAAGATCCCCAAGAAAGGTGAGCAGATCCAAGACCGATGAGTCCGACGCTGTGGACTTGGGCAAGGTGCCAATCCTGAGAAACTTGTCCCCACCACCACCGGCTAAGAAGGAGGTAGAGGAAGAGGAGTCCGAGTCTCCAAAGAAGAAGAAGACCAGAACGTCTAAGGTGAAGAAAGAGGAGGAGAAGCTGGAGCCACCAAAGAGAAAGAGAGGCAGACCGCCAAAGGCAGTCAAGAAGCAAGTTGTCTCCTCCGCCTCTGAATCCGACTCTGATGTCAGTATGGTCACACAAGAGGAGTTTGAAGCTTCTGCTGCGTTCAAGGCCAAGGCGAAGAATAGAGACGTGTCCTTCTCTAACGATAACGTCTTCCAGTCCCCATCGCCGTCATCGCCGGACTTCAAGACCAAGAAACTGATTCCAAAGAAGCGTTCCGCCGAGGCATCCACTTCAAAGACTCCGAAGAAACCATTGAGAAAGACCGCCTTCTCCTCGTCGCCGGAGCCAGAGCCAACGTTAGTGGTCAAGTCACCTCCAAAGAAGTCACTCGGCATCTCCAAGTTTGAGGCCTCTTCTCCAATCCTTGTTGACAAGACCAACGGTTTGTTTGAATTTGACGACAATCCAGAACAACAGCAGGAGATCCCACCATCTGACCCGCCACAGCCACAACAAGATACCCCACAGCAGGTGAACAGACACGATGACACCATATTTGCTACTCCAAATGACGGCAACGCAAGTCGTATCTCTGCGACAAGTCCATCTTTGGACAGCCCTGCCAAGACGCCTGGATCTGTCAAGAGAAGATCGTTGATCCCGGATTTCTCCAAGTTCAAGGTGAGCACCGAGTTTGCTAAGACCCTTGGTTCCAAACTTCCATCTTTTGGTACTCCTGAGAAGAAGCCGGAAGAGAAACCGGAGGAGAAGGACTATGAACTGCTGGAGGATGAACCAGAAAAGGAGGATGAAGAGGAGCAGGAAGAAGAAGCACAGGATGACTCTACTCTGATCCATCTCCGTGATGAGATTGAAAACGCCAACGCTACTGTGCTGAAGGAAACCGAGGAGGCCATCAAACAAGTCAACGAGATATTCTCCTCTGAGAAGGAGGAGGTTGTCCAGGAGATCAAGAAGATCAAGGCCAAGACCCCATCAATCAACTGGTTCGCCGTGTTGGGCTTCTTCAAGCAGTTGCTCATCTTTGTACTGTTCTTGGTTCCAATCATCTTTGGTCTCTGGTATCGTGAACAACGTATCCTCATTGGTTACTGTGGTTCTGAGATCTACCAGCCAACATTCCCAAACACGGACAACGAGTACCTCTTGCAACTCGAATCCATCCTTGACTCTGTGAGACCAGAGTGCTTGCCATGCCCAGAAAACGCCATCTGTTTGCCAAGCATGAAGATCAAGTGCAAGCAGGACCACATTGCCTATCAGCCATGGTACAAGCTCTTTGGAATCTTGCCGTTCAGCGACTACTGTGTCCCAGACAAGGAGAAAGAGGACATCATCAGTGAAGTTGTCGCCAAGAGTTTGGACCTTTTGAGAACCAGAAACGCTGACATCAAATGCGGTGATGGTGATGATCTCGAGGTTGGAATCAGCAATGAGGAGTTGTACCAGTTCTTCTACAACTCCAAGAAGGCCAGCATCAGTGACGAAGAGTTCAACGACATTTGGGCTAAGGTGCTCGAGGATTTGGAGAATGAACCAGAAATTACGGTAAGGCAAGTCAGTTTCCCATTTCAATCTTTGGACAAACATACTAACTCTCCGAAACAGTTACGACTCGTTGAGCTTGACGGTGAACAACCTGCCCAAGACGACATTCCCTCCAATGAAGATCAAGAGGAGACAGATCTTCCACAAGTCCACCACAAGACCGTTTTCAGATCGACTTCGAATGCTAAACTGAGCATGTCGTGCAAATTCAAGAAGGAGGTGTATGAGAGGGTACAGGCAAACAAGGGTTACATCGTGGCCTTTGGTACTCTGCTGGTAGCTGGTGTGGCTGCTTATTACAAGTACTTGAAGTTTATGGAGAGACGTTCGAAGGTGAGAGAAGTTTCTGACATTATCATCACCAAGCTCAAGAAACAACAGAAGAACGCCATGACTGATTCCACTGGGTTGACCAACAGATATCTCAGTGCTATCCAACTTCGTGACGAGCTGTTGTCTACAATGTCGGGCAACGAGAAGTTCAAGTTGTGGGATAACATCTTGGTGGAGCTGGAGAAGAACTCCAACATCAGATCATCAACGAAGGAGATTCACGGTGAGATTGTCAGAGTTCTCGAGTGGGTTGGAGAGTTGTGAGGACATTGTTTAGAACCCCCTTTTGTATAAGAAATGAAAATCTAATTTTTGACATAGAGATGAAGCCATAAAAAGTCCGTGTATGAATCGAAAGTGTAAGAAAAAGAAAAACCATTAGAAGTGAACAAAAGAATAAGAAAAACACAAGTGAAAACCCTCACCATTATGAAGCATCGATCAAGAAAGTCATTAATCAAAGAATCTCCCCGATTCAACGTTGAGCATGTCAGGAGTGAACTTGTCGCCCTCCTCGAAGACATCCATCATCACCTGTTTCTGAGTTGAAGACTGGGCCTGTGGTTGACCCTGTGACAGCGGTGTCGAAGCCATCGGCGAAGGCTGTTGTTGTTGCTGTTGCTGTTGCTGTTGCTGGTGGTAACCGGGATGGAGATAAGTCATCTGATGTTGTTGTTGCATCTGTAACTGCATCTGCATCGCTTGGTGGTGTGTGGGTTGCATCTGCTGCATCTGTGGTTGGGTATAATGTGGAGGTAGGGGTGGTGGCGGAGGAGGAGGAGGGTGTTGTTGTTCCATCATGTGCGGGCTGTGGTTGAACTGCATCGACTGCTGCTCTTGTGGTTGCTGGGGTATCAGTTGTGGTATTTGCTGATGCATTTGCTGTGACATATGTGGTGAAACTTGGTGGTGTTGTGATGAGGGCTGCAGCTGGATAACCTGGTGCTCCTGTTGTTGTTGTACCTGAGGATGATGTATCAGCGGGGAAACAGCCTTGTGTGGTTGTGACATCGTTCTCTTCAGTGTCGACTTCTTGGTGATGGACTTTGAAGCAGGATTTACAGCGGTGTTGGATCTCCCAAGCTTCTTCTTTCTGCGTGGCTTGGAGCTGTTGTTGGCGAAAGAGTTCACGTCTGTCATGATGATCTGGAAGTTCGACGTCATCGGCGGCGGTTGGCGTTTGACCGGTTTCGTCTCTTCTTTCTTCTTGAAACAACCCATCTTCGGCACAGCGGTGGTCGGGAGTTGAGGCTCAATGACAACGGACGACGATGAAGTGTTGGCCTTCGATGCTGGCGTTGGAGACGGTGGAGGAAGGATCTTGTTGGTGTTTGGCTGTTCGTATGCGTCTGGCTTGATCGCCGATGAGCCCATCTTGATCGTCGTAGGAGATGAGTTCAAGGTGTTGTTATTGTTGTTATTGTTGTCGTTGTTGTTGTTACGGCCACGGCCCTTGTTCTCCTTGTTCTCGTAGGGCGTCTGGAACAGATCGTTGGAGTTGAACTGCTGGTTCTTCAGTGGAGTGAACCCCTTGATGCCTCCGCTGCCAAAGATCTGGGAGGACGTCGAAGCGTCAAAGTTCTTGAGGAAGTTTGGAGTGCTGAAGTTGATGCTCAGGTTTCTCAGAGGCGTGCGGCCAACATTGTTCGGAGTTCTCGTGATGATCGGCGACTCGTTGATGATGTCTCTGTAGAACCGCTCTGGCGAGTTGTAGAACATGTCCATCTCCTGTGCCTGCTGCTGCTGGAAGTTGGCCGTTGCTGGGATAGCGCTGAACGAGCTGTGCTGGAGGATGTGGCTCGTCATCGGCGTGTTCTGGAAGATGCCGTCTTGGACGCTGCCCAGGCTGTTGACCCAGGAGTCATAGTCCAGCGTCTGGAGGTTCTTGCCGGGCTGGTTGTTGTTGTTGCTGTTCATGGTCCCGTCTCGTGGCAACCCTTGTCGGAAGGATGAAGGATGTAAACAAAGCCGGTTCAGGGCTGTGCAGAAGCGGAAAACGCGAGTGTGGCCGGTGTGAGCGAGCGATTGCAGTGGGGAGGCCGGTGCACTGTGTGTGTTTCAGTCCGAGTGTCGAATTGCCGCCGTGGACCCGTGTGTGATTGCTCGTCTGGAAAGCGCCTGTTCCAGAGTTTTGTTTACTTTTTTCGCTTTGTTTACGTTTCGCGAAGCGAAACACCCGCGCCCTCGGATTGGTAATCACCCACGTGGTTTTCACGTGATACAGCGCACCCCGGATCTCGCCCGCGCGCCTGAATTTTTGGCACCTTCCGCCATCTCTCTCTTTCTTTTTGATGGCAGTCTATTCGAACTAAACCGGAGGCCATGGAGAACTCAAACACCAAGAACCTGAAGCACTTGTACGATATAACACATGCCACTCCAGATATTCCCGCGGTAACGGGGATATACACACACAAGCTTCACAAGACGTTCAACAAGAAGTCCTTGACCCTCCCTCCACAAATCTCTGCAAACGGGGCCAAGTTCTGCGAGCACTGTCTCAATGTGCTGATACCCGGTGTGAACATGTCTATGAGGATTGCATACACTAAGAGGAGCAAGAAGAAGCTGGAGACATGGCGTGCCAGGGATCGAAAGATGGTGATTGATTGCTTCAGCTGCAACAAGACGATGAAGTTTGATCTCCTGAAACCCGCTGACAAGCAAAAGAAGAAGGACACGTTCGTGGCTGAGTGGAAGGCACCTGTGGAGGCGAAGAAGGAGGTGGCGAACAAGGCCAAGGAGAGAGCTAAGAAGAGAAAGAAGAACAACTTGTCCTCGTTGTTGAGTAACAAGAAGGAGGCGGATGCTAAGGAGAAGAAGAAGTCCTCTCTGCTCAGTCTTGATGAGTTTATGCAGATGTAGTGTTCTTCAATTTAATGACCTAATGATCTTAATCGTAAAAAACCTGTATAAAATTGTCATTATAAACCCATTTGCTTTCGTCTAAAAAGGTTCAATCCTGCACAGACACCTGCCAGCTCTTTCTCTTCTCCTTCTTCATCTCCACCTCGGCAACAGGCATCACATCCGAGCACCTCGTGACTGTTCTGGTCCATCTTCTGCGTCTGTACTGTGGTTGGTAGTTGTTGGAGTCGTCGCCCAAGTCATAAACCCATTTCGTTTCGTTATCCGTTCTCACAACGCCCTCGAGCAGGTGTGTTCTGATCCACTCTTCCGGGGATAGGTCGATTCTCCATTCGTCTGTAGGGATGAAGCACCAGTCCTTCGGTGGGAGGACTTCCTCTTTGGTCTGTGATGGTGCGTTGTTGAATCCGTTGAGTCTCGAAGGTTTGGAGTAGTCATTGTCGAGGAAGAACAGTGGACTCCACTCTTTAGTCTTCTTGTTGTACTCCTGAATCTCAAAGATTTCAACCTCTCTCTGCTCCTGTGGCTCGTCATAGGTGAAGTACTTCTGGAGGACAGCCTCGCACCAATTGGTCTTGCCCAAGATGTAGTACCTTGTCTCCTCGGAGTACACCAAGTTGAAGACGTAGTCGTAGCAGTATGGATGGAATAGGAGCGTCAAGCCCCACCCAAAGGCAATGAGGAAGAGTCTCCATGGCATCACTGAGAGGAGGAACTCGCTGTATCTCAAACATAGGAGCCCCAAAGACAACGAACAGACATAGGCAAAGGACGATATGCACTCGTCTTGGAAGTATGCAAACTTACCGAGAAGCTTGACGCACGAGTCCCATGCGGTGGAATAGAGCACCATGTGGTTCTGCAAATCCGTGAGGTTGAGGATGAACTCCTTCGAGAACTCCGGGGCTGGGTGTGGCAATGTCGTGTCCTTCCGCAATTCCGGTCCATCCGCGAGCACCGGGTTGGCCTTTCCCAGAACGGTGTGCTGCTCTGGTAGGTGTTTCCAGTAGTATGCCGGTGTCATGATGTAGATGCAAACTAGGAGGAATGGGAGGGATGTGAGGATTGGGAGCGGTGTCAGGACGATATGTGTGTAGAGGGTTAGGAGTGTGAGTGTGTACCAGGGGGATTCCCAGCTGAAGAAAGAGATGACGTTGTCCACAGTTTCAAAGGGCATCGAGAGACGCGAGTTGAGTTGGATGAAGTTCTTGGACATGATGGGCACCGAGAGCATTGGCCTTGTCTTGCCCGCGAGGACACGTTCTTGGAGCACTTGCTCGCCAAACTCCGTTGTGGGAGGGAGAGCCATTGAGAGCAGCTTCTCCACGAGGAGGTCTGTGAGCTGTGACTGGACCTTATTCTTTGCCGAGGAGGAGGAGGAGGAGCCAGAAGCTGTTGTCTGGTTGGTGTTGAGTTTGGTGGAGGCGGCGTCATTGTTGGTGGATGAGGACGCGGAGTTGTTGCTCTCACGCGGTGTCAACAGGGAGTCGTGAGAGGAGTTTGTGTTCTGGTTGAAGAAGCTCGAGAGGTTGTCCTGGACGAATGACAAGGGGGTGGACGGCGGTCTGCTCTTTTCCTTGTCCTTGTTTTCGTCCCACTTGAGGAAGCTGGACATGTCCATGGCGATGAGCGTGGGTTGCTGAGCGGTTTGTTGGGGCAGTGGGGGTCAAGGGATGGACTTGTTGGGGATGGCGGAGTGTGGGAAGGAATAGAAAGTTCTTGGGAGATATGGATGTGTCTGTTGCTTCTCCAGTCGTCTTCACACGGCTCCAGCGGTCACTCCGTCTCAAAACAGCTCACAACCAAAGCAAAAGTAAAATAACCCGCGGCCTGGATTTGGGTGCGGAGAAGGCGCCAAGCTAAAAAAAGGGCGGAGTGCACGTGCTTAACACGTGACTTGACATTTGGCCCGCGAACTCGTTTGATGAGCGCGGTCCATCGTGGGGAGGGGAGGAGCAGAAGAGTAAACAAACAGCTCGAGCGACGCGTGGAGAAACAGTTGAGTTTTGGTGGCATCATCAAAATGACCTCTGGTTTCGTTCCCCTGTCGGACCCACCGAGCGACATCGTGTCCTCGCTCAAGTTTTCCCCCGTGTACCACCAGTTGCTCGTTGGTTCGTGGGACAACGCTGTGAGCTTGTACAACACGGATCCTGAGAGTCTGTCCAAATCCACGCATCTCCTGACAAGGTTCCACACAGAGGCTCCCGTGACCTCTGTATGCTGGGACAGCACGGGCAGAAGAGCCTTCTTGGGCAACACCAGCGGAGAGATCAGAGAGTTGGACGTTGAGAACTCCAAGACCAGCCTGGTGTCCGGTGAGCACGAGCTGGGCGTGCAGTCCGTGGTGTCGTTACCGTCACAATCGATGCTGTGTTCCGGGTCGTGGGACAAGTCGCTGCAGTATATTGACACGAGGAGTACGAGGTGTGAGCACAGAGTCGCATTACCGGGGAAAGTGTTTGCCCTGGACGCGTCACAGGACAAGGTGGTGGTGGCGATGTCCAACCGAGTGGTGCACATCTACGACCTCCGCAACGTGGGAGAACCGATCCAGATCCGAGAGAGCGGGCTCAAGCACCAGACACGGGACCTGAAGTGCATGCCCAACGGTGAAGGGTACGCACAGAGCTCCATCGAGGGCCGAGTGGCCATCGAGTACTTTGACCCGAGCGCAGAGGTGCAGTCCCGGAAGTACGCGTTCAAGTGCCACCGGCTACCGGCCAGTGACATGGACCTGGTGTCCCCTGTGAACGCACTGGCCTTCCATCAGCGGTACGGGACGCTGTTCACCGGTGGGTCCGACTGCCACGTCTGCCTGTGGGACCACGGGGCGAAGAAGCGGCTCAGACAGTACAGCTCGCTGGAGCAGAGCGTGGTGGCGATGGACTTCCACTCCAAGACGGACTGTCTGGCTGTGGCGACGAGCGACGACTCGTTCAAGACTCTGGCCACGACGGAGCTGGCGCCAGGGCCCGTGCCCTCGAAGCTGTATCTCAGGCTGCTCGCAGAGTCCGAGGGTGTGCCCAAGCAGAAATAAAAGGTGTACTGTGTAGTGTTTACTGCTTTCCCGTGTAGATCACGTGATCCAGGCAGGGCCCAAGCCGCGTCCCCTGCTGGGGCAGGGCGGAGGGCCCTTGCAGAGAGAGCTGCTAAGCCGCGCTGGTCGGGCTATTTTGACGTCATGTCGGGCGCGCTGGTGAATTAGGGAGAGAAGAAGAAGGAAAGAGAGAAAGAAAGAAAGAAACAAACCAGGCCCTCTTCTCCACCAGCAGAGACAGAATCAGCCACAGACGACGATGCCATCTGGATCTGGAGGGCTACTCTGCCTGCTACTCCGCCTTCTGCTGCTGCTGCTCTGTCTGCCTGCGCTCTCGCTTGCTGCCTTCGTCCAGCCCTTCCCGTGTGGGTCCCAGGCTGGTGACTTCTTTGGCCTCCAGCGTGCTGGCGCTGCCGGGCTGCTCTCGAACCTGGTGACGGAGGTGATGATCACGTCGGACGAGCTGATGATCTACCGCCTCCAGTTCACCGCGGAGGAGGCGCTCGAGGACCTCAACGACACGCTCAACCAGTACTCCACCGTCGAGACCAGCACCAACTTCATCAGTGGCTCCGTCTGCTCCCAGTCCGTGCGCATGTGCAACCACCTCACGCGCCTCAGCTCCAACAGCACCTTCCCCAGGGGCAACGTCCCGCTCTCCACCATCGCAGACCTCATCGAGGACACCAATTTCGACGACGACATCTGGGTCCCCGTCATCGACAACACCACCATCATCGACCCGGACACGAACAACGCGTGCCCGCTCACCGTGGGCGCCCGCTACCAGATCATCTTCGTCTCACAGGTGGATAAGCACCGCTACTTCGGCTCCTACGACACCCAGTTCCACTTCATCAGCGCAGACTCCACCCCGGCCACGCCCAACGACGAGTGCTTCGAGGTGTTTGTCACCCCCTTCCACCCACCGTTCATCACGTACCCGATCTGCTTCGGAATCATGGCCGTCTTCGTCCTGGGCCTCCTCTCCGCCTTCTACATCTACCACTGGTCCCCGAGCCAGGAGTCCTCGAACGCCTTCCTGCTCATCGCCTCCAGCATCTGCAACGAACCACTGCTCAACGAGCTCACCCCGGACGCGGTGTCCCTGCTGCACTACCTCCAGTTCTCACTCTTTGCCGTCTGTCTTAACCTGGGATACCCGTGGTTTCTCCCTGTGATCCTCTCCTTCACGAACTGGGTCGCTCTCATCCGCGTGGACATCTTCTCCTCAACCTTCATCAACCCGCTCTCCTCAGACGGGGCGTACCAAACTCTGGGTAGATATGGACTCTTTTCGATCTTCCCAGTGGCGGTAAGGCAGCCCTCGGGCCAGACTATCACCCAGATCTGGGGGAACTTTATGATCTGGATCACATGCTGCATCGCCTTCTTCACCATCCTCTCGCACTGCGTCGTGTACTTCCGCAACAGAAAGCCAATGAAGTGGAGAAATGTGCTGTCACACACCCTCGGCATCTTTATTCAGTTCTTCTACCAATACGTCCCACTCCCATTCGCTGCCATCTCCTCTTTCCTCATCTGGGGGTTATGCACAAACCAGAGGGAGCTGGACATTGCATCTGCAGTATTCGGAATCATCTTCTTCGTCCTCTGGCTTGTGATACTGCTCTGGTTCTTCTTCAAGAACGTCTGGAAAAACAACAAGAAGCTCTACACCTCTTTCAACATCATCGCCATCTGGTCTCCGGTGTACAACTACTACAAACCACAGCTCGTGTGGTTCTTCCTCGTGGACAAGCTCAAGATCTTTGCAGATGGCATGATCATCGGGTTTGGTCCACAGAACGGGGTCGTCCAGCTCGCGTTCCTCTTGCTCCTCAACGTGATCTACCTCTTTGCAGTGGTGTTCTACCAACCATTTTTCAACCGCAGAAAGAACGTCTGGACCATTGGGCTCGTGATCATCCAGACTGTCAATATGATGCTCTCCATTGCATTCATCCAAGACTTGGAAGTGAGGGTGTCTGTGAGGTCCATCGTTGCCGACGTCCAACTGTTGATCCATGCCCTGGTTATCTTGACGTTTTTGGTATTCTTTATCCTCAGGTCCATACAGGTGTACCTCAGATGCCAAAAGTCGAAGAAGCAGTGGTCTCCAGTGCGCACTGGTGATCCTGACGTTTCAGCTGCCTCGTTCGATACGAAGGAGGTGGATTCGAGCACACCGCAACACATCACGAACTACGATGACATTATGGAGTCCAGAGACGATGAAAGTCTGGATAGTGTCCAACTCAGACTCACAGACTCAAGAGTGCTGCCCGGGTTGTCGTTGAACTACCTGGATGATGACAGTGACGAGGATAGAAGACCTACAAAGATCAGTCCAATCACGTACGAGTACTTGGAGAATATCATTGAGAAGGAGGATTCAGAAGTGAAGGCCCTGTGGCAGAACAGGCTCAAGAAAAGAAAAACGAGGAAGTTGGAGGATGTGCCCGAGGAGAAAGGGTTCAGCGTTGTTGGACGCAAGCCAATCACAGTGCAAAAGCCCCCGTCTACACCCAAACGGACATTTGAAGTTGTCGGGAGAAAAGACATCAATGTTGCCAAGTAATGAACTTATTTAATGACCACCAAAATTTAATGAAACACATATGTACATGCTAATCTACTGCTCACACTTTTTGTCTCTTGGTGTTGCGTTTGCCATCGTCCCCGGACTTGCGCTTCATGATGTTTCTGATGAGTTTGTCGTCGTCGATGAGCTTGAACCTCGAACAGTTGGTCAGGCATGACTGGATGGAGATCACCTCGGACTTGAGCACACACTCGCACATCTTGACCTTGTTAAGTGGGTCTGATGGTGGTACAATGTCCCGGTACGCGTAGCTTGGGTACTCGTCGAGTCTGGCCCTGAGGCACTGTTCAAACACCACAGTCGCCGTCTTGGTCATGGACCCCGCCTCAATGAGTTGATAACACTTCTTCAAAGTTCTGCTGATGTTTTTGAGCAACAGTTCTCTCGTCAGTGTGTGGAACTCTGTGATCTGAGCCACGGTGGTGAGCACCTGGATGAGCACTTGAAGCTCCGGTAACACTTCTCCATCGGCGTACAGGTCGTATGATTCCAACACGAGGTCTTCTTCAATCTCTTCGACATCAGCCTCGGATATCAGCTCCAACACCTGCTCCACAAACGCGTACTCCACTCCAAAGTAGCGCACCACGGTGTCATGGATCGTGCTTAGCGGGAGCTCACCAAAGTCAAACTTGGAGCCACCCCATTCCACAAACCCATACCTTCTGAGGAGCTCACTGTTCGGATGGTCACCATAAGTGTTGTAAACCTGCTCGCCCTTAGCGATATCCTTCACTGCTTTCATCACCAGGAACTCCGTCTCGTAGAACAGGTTAGCGTTGACCAGATTGGTGTCTGCGTTCAGCGTGTCTGCGAGCGCCACCATCGACTTGAAGTATCCGTCAAACTTCACTTGTTCGTCGTCTTCTTGGTCCTCGTCGAAGTCCGGTCTCTCCACGTCGAAGGAGTAGGACATTATCGTGCTTGCCACTTGGTGGAACCTCTCGAGCGAGACTTGGAGGTGTCCGACTCCGAGGTCTTCGAGTGCTGTTGGGATCAGCTTGTGATACTGCTCCTCCGCTTTGTCTCTGCCAATCCTTGACACGACGAACGACGGTTTCAGGTATTCAACTTCGGACTCTGACCAGAACATCAGGTTGTGGAACTCGTTCGGGAGGACGTTGAAGTATGGTGCCCATTTGCTCTGTGGACCCAGAGAGAGCTCAAACAAAATCGTGAGGATGAGCCCTTCCCAGTGGTCGTACTGTGTCAAGAGTTTCTCCTTGTTTTCTGGACGTACCTGGGCCAGTGTCCCTGTCTCGATGTTCAACAGGACCTGGCGTGGGATCTTGAAGAGCACCTCATCGGCTTTGATGTCCTCGAGAGCCACGACTCCACGGCCCTGTGATTGGTGTCGCAGGTCCTCGATGTGGATCTTTGGGGAGACCTGGTAGCCGGACTCGACGAGCCAGTGCTCGAAGCTTCGTGTGGCGGTGGTGAAGTCCATCGGGTGTTGGTCTGTTGTTGTTTGGTCTGAGAGAGAAAAGGTAAACAAAAGTGGAAAATCTTTTGACGGCTGCGGGTGCTCGGCCCGATGAGCCAGTTGAGAAAGCGTTGCACGTGACTATCATGTGATACTCACGTGAACTGCCCTTCACGAGATTTTCTAGAAGGCTCCATTTTTCCATCGCGGTCAACGTCTATAAAACCGCCCCCCAACCCGTTTGCAGCGAAGACACCCGGCGCTTAGCTCACCCAATTGCACCAAAACACGCACAGAAGATGTCAGCAGACGAGTACAAGGCCCAGGGAAACGCCGCCTTCGCCGCCAAGGACTACGAGAAGGCCATCGAGCTTTTCTCCAAGGCCATCGACGCCTCCTCCACACCAAACCACGTCCTCTACTCCAACCGTTCCGCCGCGTACACCTCGCTCAAGAAGTACTCTGAGGCGCTTCAGGACGCTCTCCAGACGGTGGAGATCAACCCAACGTGGGCCAAGGGCTACTCCAGAGTCGCTGCTGCTCAGTTTGGCCTGAACGATCTCGATGCCGCCGAGGCCTCCTACAAGAAGTGCTTGGAGCTCGATCCGAACAACAAGATGGCACAGGAGGGTTTGCAGTCCACACAGTCCCTGAAGCAGTCCAGATCCAACACCGGATTCCCAGGTGCCGACATGGGCATGGGCAAGATCTTCAACGATCCGCAGATGATCAACAAGCTCAAGGCCAACCCAAAGACCGCGGAGCTCATGAAGGACCCAGAGCTCGAGGCCAAGTTGATGCAGATCAGAGCCAACCCACAGGGAGCTGCCCAGCTCATGATGTCTGACCCACGTCTTCTCCAGCTTATGGGTGCTCTTTTGGGTATCGATCTCAACGATGACACTCCAGCCGGTGCCGCTGCTGCCAACGCTTCTGCCTCTGCCTCTTCTACAACGCAAAAGGAGGAGCCAACACCACAGCCAGCACCAAAGGATGACGAGCCAACCGCTGATGCCGATGGTGACGTGCAAGTTGAAGACGAGGCTGACGAGTCTGCCTCTCAGAAGGAGGCCGCCGACGCCGCTAAGGCCGAGGGTAACAAGCTCTACAAGTCCAGAAAGTTCGACGAGGCCATTGCCAAGTACAACGAGGCCTGGGAGCTGTACAAGGATGTGACGTACCTCAACAACAGAGCCGCTGCGGAGTTTGAGAAGGGCGATTACGAGACTTGTATTGCTACTTGTCAAACCGCTGTGGAGAAGGGTCGTGAGGCCCACGCTGACTACAAGGTGATTGCCAAGTCCCTTGCCCGTATGGGTACCACTTACGTGAAGATGGAGAAGTACCAGGAAGCGGTGAACTGTTGCGAGAAGTCGTTGACTGAGCACAGAACCCCAGACGTGTTGACCAAGCTCAGATCCACACAGAAGCTCATCAAGGAGTTGGAGGCCAAGAGCTACGTTGACCCAGAGAAGGCTGAGCAGGCTCGTGTCGAGGGTAACGACTACTTCAAGAAGGGTGACTGGCCAAGCGCTGTCAAAGCCTACACTGAGATGGTGAAGCGTGCCCCAGATGATCCACGTGGTTACTCCAACAGAGCTGCCGCCTTGTCCAAGTTGATGTCCTTCCCAGACGCCATCAAGGACTGTGAGCTTGCCATCAAGAAGGATCCATCGTTCATCAGAGCGTACATCCGTAAGGCCACCGCTGAGATTGCCGTGAAGGAGTACACCAACGCCATTGAGACTTTGGAGGCTGCTAAGGAGAAGGACACTGCGGGTGCCAACAAGACCGAAATTGACCAGTTGATGATGAAGGCTTACAACCAGAGATTCTCGTATGATCCAAACGAGACTCCAGAGCAGACTATGGCCAGAGTTTCTAAGGACCCAGAGGTTGCAGCCATTCTCCAAGACCCAGTGATGAACTCCATCTTGGGACAGGCTAGAGAAAACCCTGCAGCCCTCCAGGACCACATGAAGAACCCGGAGGTTGCTAAGAAGATCCAGATTCTCATGGCTGCCGGTGTGATTCGTACGAGATGAACGTTATTACATAGTTCTTTTTCCCTTGAGATAATTAATACCGTTTTGCATTGATGGTCAGAAATAGACAGTTTATTGAGTCTTTGAGATGATTTTGTCATTCGTGTGGTGAATGTTGTATGGGGCAGAAAGTGAAATGGCGGGCGCCAGACGACGAAGGTAATTCAGCAGAAAATGCGAAGGGGAGACTCACTATCAACTACAAAAAGCCAAAGATGGGCCTAGGATACTCATCTACATCATGTTCCACTCTTTGCCATCGTGAGGCATTTACAGCTTTTCTCAATGAAGATTCCCGACTTCCCAGGCGCACACATCGACTTCCACGAAAAGACCTCCTTCCGGTCCGACGAGCCCATCAGAGGCACGCTCATCATCGACGAGCTCCCAGTGTCTGACACACCACCCAGACTGCTCACAGTTGACTACGTTGGTATCACAAGAGCCAGTTTCTTCAGGACCGGCGATGCAGTGCCTCCAGTTGGCTCAAACGGCTTCGCATCCACGTACAACCTGGAGGAGATGCCCCAGCTCAAACACCCGATGGGGGAAGACTCGTTCCACACGATGCTCTTCTCACCCACTGATCTGTGGGAGAGTCCGGCCCCTTTCTCAAAGAGCTACGAGCTCGACTTGAAGTACCTCCAGATCGACCACTGCGGTGACAGGTTCATGGGATTCAGAAACGATCACAAGGAGTACATTCAGCTGCCTTCGTCCTGTGCCGTTTGGACTGCAGAGAGATATGCCGTCATTGACTATTACCTCCAGGTGACACTCCACTGTGAAGGAGACCTTAGGTTCAGAAGAATCTTCCCGCTCCACATCACAGAGGCCCCTCCATCTCCAATTGTTGAGAAGCTTTGGTACAGTTCATACAGAGACGCTGTTCTTAAGGCACCAAGCACACAGGGAGGTCCAAAGCCACAGGATCTTGAGCTCAAGACTGTCGCTTTGTCCTTCCCAACGCTCTTCACTGGTGAGAAACAGGCTCTCTCAGTCTACCTTCTGTCCAACGTTGATCCACACTCGTTCCCTCCACCGGTGTACACCGAGTATGAGCACAAGTCAATAGGGGGAGAAGGATCTATCAGACTCGAGTCGTACACTGTGGACCTGAAAGAGTCTATCAGATGGTGTGGTGACCCTATCGGGATCGGACACCATGAGCACCAAGAGCCCAAAGAGCACTTGCCATCAAACCCAATACAGTCTCTCCACCAGTTTCTACCATATAGTGAGACATACACCGAGCTCCATGAGAGAGTGACTCCGTTGGCTTACAGTGGGTCCAGCTCTATGATTGATCTTGCCGGTTTGGAAAAGATTGCAGACATCAGTTTGGACTTGGCGAAGAAGTACGGGACGGAGTACAAATATGCGCTGGACATCTCACACTTGTTTGATCCGATCGTCATCCCGGAGTCCCAGGGCCCAACTTTCGAAGTTTGCAAGATAACCTGTCTCCACGAGCTCGACGTTTCGATGACATTCACTGGGTTCGACGGGGGATGTCAGGCTGTGCAGGAACTTCACCTTTCAGGGTGTGAGAAGCTTAAGGTCTCCTCTGAGAAGCTCAAAGCCAAATTGTAAACTTTGAATACGACAGATCACACGAGCTTTGTAGAAGTGGTCGTCTGCCTCCCGGTCGTACCCCACATTTTTGCCTAGATCACGTGCTCAGCTCTCTGTAGATCACATGACCAAACAATCTTTGATCACGTGCTAGTGGTCTCAGCGCACGGCAACGACAAGCAGAACTTTCCACAGAATAAAGCTTGAGGGGAACACCTCATACAAACCAGAGACCAGAAACGTGTCCCAGGGTCCCGGGGCAGCCCACATGCGCAGGGTCTCGGCAGGCCGCTTTCGCCCTTTATCAGGGGACAACCGACACCCGCACACCACAAGCTTACCAAAAGAGGGAAAGACCACTACCATGCAAAAGTCTTGGCTCGAGAAACGTGGATCATCAGCCGGGGATTCTGTGCTGCTACAGCGCCTGTTCCCGGGTGTTGTGGTGAGGGTCAGACACGTGGGAAGCCAGGCCTCTGTTTGTTCTTCGTCTGTATCGACCAATTGACCCCGACAATGTCTCTACCGGAGTGACCAATGCCCACAGACCGGGCCTCCCCCGCACTTCGCGTGATAACACAGAGGAGGACTGTCTTCCAGGATCTTGAACAACTATCACCACCCAGCTCCACATCCAAATCCCTAGCACCAAGCCTCAACCCACGCCCCCGTGTATCATTTAACCCATTGGGGTCAAGAAGCCAAGACTTGGCGAGCTCGAGCAGCACTTTTGTCCCAATCGGGCCGGTATACTGGTGATCAGTCTCGGTGCTCGATGTGTACTTAAGCCTCTGTCCCCGCCCTGTTTCTCTCGTCTCATCTTGCCTCTCCCTCACACAACTGACTCTCCATCAATGCATCTCCCACAGTGCGTGCTCCTCCTGCTGCTCACCGCCCTCGTCGAGGCCGTGCCATCCAAGTACTCCGACAAGAAGAACATCATCTTCATGGTTGCGGACGGTCTCGGGATCTCAGGTGTCACCAACGCCCGCCAGTACCTCCAGACCAGAGACAACCTGACTTACACAGAGGGTGTCCCGGACATTGAGAACTACCTCATCGGCTCCGTGAGAACGCAGAGTGCCTCGCAGTTGATCACGGACTCTGCCGCTGCCGGTACTGCCTTCGCAGCCGGTGTCAAGACCTACAACGGTGCAATGTCCGTTGACGTTGATGGTACACCAGTGGGGACGTTCTACGAAGGTGCACACGAGTTGGGCTACGTCACGGGGATTGTGTCCACCACGTTTGTCCAGGATGCCACCATCGGTACTCCAAACTGCCACATCAAGTCCAGAAGATCGTACGACCTGTGTGCTACGCAGCAGATCGGGTTCACCCATCCGTTGGGAAAGACTATGGACATCGTCATGGGTGGTGGGAGACAGTACCTCCACGGTGAGAACCAGACTGAGTTATACGGTACTGAGGGTGTCAGAGAAGACGGCGTGGACTACATCGCCAGGGCTGTCGAGGAGGGCTGGACCTACATCGACGATAAGCCTGCTTTGATGGAGCTGTACGAGTCTGGAGAGGCGAAGTTGCCATTGCTCGGGCTGTTTGCTGCCAACTCGATGCCGTACGAGATTGATCGTAACGCTTCGGAGATCCCATCGTTGAAGGATATGTCCCTCCTGGCGCTCGAGACCGCCATCAAGGCCACCGAGGATTCCGAACAAGGGTTTGTGCTGCTCTTGGAAGGCGCCAGAGTTGATCACGCAGGCCATGCCAACGACCCAAAGAACCATGCCGTTGAGACTTTGGCCCACTTTGAGGCGTTCAAAGCCGTTGTTGACCGTGTTTCCAGCTTGGACACCGAGACCATCGTCGTTTCCACCTCGGACCACGAGACTGGCGGGTTCGGTATGGGTGCCAACGGTATCTACGAGTGGTGGCCGGAGAACTACTTGGGCATCCAGCACTCTGCCGAGTACGCCGCAAACATGCTCGATGAGTACGAGGGTGACGACAACTCCACGTACTTGAAGAACGAGATCCTCATCAACACGCTCAACTTCTCCAACTTCACCGACGCGGACATCGAGTCTCTGTTGCATTCCGACACTTTCGAGTCCGATTTGGGTAACGTGATGTCCAGAGCGGTCAACTTGGGCTGGACCACCACAGCTCACTCGCAGGCCGACGTCCCTCTCTACGCCTATGCCAACACCGAGGAGGCATACTACAGAGTTCTGTCTGCTTTGGGTTCTTCTATTGAGAACACGGAGATTCCAAAGTTCTTTGCCAAGGAGCTCGGTGTGGACTTGGACGAGGTGACCGAGTTGGTCAAGGATATCGACACTGAGTGATCCTAAAAGTCTTTTTTTTCTCTTCTTCATCGTTTTATTTACAGATCCTCTGCTTTGTTTCTGTCTGGTGGGGTCTTCAATACAGATAATTATACTTCTCCCTTAACCGACGATCGTAGATTGATAAACTTCTCACGCCGCATACCCTCTCTCCGGTCCTTCAAATAAAACGCAATTGAGAAGGGAAAACACAACTCAGACACAAACACACCATCCAAATCACCACATAAATGTTCGACATCAGCGTCAGACTCGACAACAAAGACGTGATCCCGGGAACAAACATCACCGGGACACTCAGCGTTTCTCCAAAGCCCTGTACCAAAACACCACCGGTGCACCACATCCGCCTGGAGCTCATTGGCATTTCTGGGACGAGAATCCAAAAGTCAGAGGAGATCATCATCAAGGGTTTCTCCTCGTACAAGACCCCCAAGCACAACAGAAACAGAAAGTTTGACGAGCGCCACAGACTGTTCTACGACGCCAAAACTTTTAAAGCGGAGCCCTACACTTCCAACTTCCCCTTCCGCTTCTTCTTCTCTCCCTTCGCCTTCTGCGGCGACGTCCAGAACGACTACAAGGGCAGCACGAACTGGAACTTGGACATCGAGGAGAAGCAGTACGGCCCACCGAGCGAACACTCGAGAGACTTCGTGGCGGACGACTTGCACGACTATCACTCGCCAATGCCACCCACGTTCCGGTGCGTTGGTGAGAAGGAGCGCAAGTCGTATGGAGAGGTGAGCTACTACTTCTGGGTCTCTGTTGTGGGTGATGAGGGTCAGAGGTTGCAGGAGTACAAGCAACACGTTACAGTGGCCGTTCCGGAGCTCTTCGATGAGGACGACGTTGAATGGCTAGGGACTCAGCAGGTGTGTGTCGCTCGCTATGAGAAGGTTCTCAGAGTGAAGCCTCCACAGCCATCACAGCCGGCGCAGCGACACACCCCGCATCAAACATCGTTCTGGGGGAAGCTGAGTCTGAAGAAGGGCGTCAAGTCCATTCGGTACGAAGAACGCGTCGACTTCCAGAAGAGCCAGATGGAGGAGGCCGAAGCCAAGTGCAACAGGGTCTTTGTGGTGGCTATCCGGAAGCCCGTGGTGATGAAGCCAGGTGAGCAGTACAAGCTGCGGTACTTCCTCATGAGCGACTCCGTGGACGACTACGTGGACTACCAGGAGCACTCGAACGGGAGAGGCAAACTCTTCATCGACAGCTCCTCAGTGATGCTCAACAGACGCACCGAAATCTTCTGTGGCGATGAAGAGCGCACCGTCACCGACACACCAGCGAAAGTGGGGGCATCCTGCTTCAGCACAGAGATCGACCTCTCACGGATGATCCCAACTCCGGAGGTGGACGAGCCCTTGTACGACCGGTTCCACTACCCGTACGCGATGGAGATCACACGCCACTTTGAGGATATTGTGATGCCTGAGAACCTGGGCCCGGAGTTCCAGATCTGCAACGTGATCCGCCGCAATGAGCTCGTGGTGACGCTCAACTTCAAAGACGGCTCGTCCTTGGAGAAGAGACTGGAGCAGGGAGAAGAGTGGGATGAGGTGGAGGACCTGCATAGAGGGACGTATGTCCCGGTGACGATGTCCCAGGGCATCTTTGAGAGGGAATGAGTTATGTTTAGGTTTTAGATGAATGTCTTATGCTATTGTTGATCTGCAATTTAATCTTCTCATGGTATATCACACACTAGAACATAAAGAGAGGAGAAGTGTCTCTTCCTCCACTACCACTTGCTCCCTCCAAAACACCAACAATGCCTGAAATCAACGTCAAGCTCTCCAAGGAGACGTACCACGCGGGCGAAGAGCTCTCCGGAGTGGTGGATGTCTCCTTCCCAAAGAAGTACAGAGACGTGAAGCACATCAAAGTTGAGCTCATCGGGGTCTCCGAGGTATGGCCAGGCTCCAGCCAGACAAGGAAGGACTTAGAGCGACACCGTGTGCTCTACGACAGCGTCGTCCCGTTCATCATGGATCCGAGGGCCTCTGGTGCCCTGAGGGGAGACTTCTCCTCTGGCGACTCGCTCTCCTTGGACTTCAAGTTCCAGCTGCCTCCCATCAGCGTCTGCGGCGACAGAGCTGAAAAGTTCTCCTCAAAAACCCAATGGGCATCTATCCAGCACGAGAAGAGGTTCGACGGCGCGTCCAAGGGTTCGTTGTCCCACAAGACCACCAAAACCCCGTCCGTCCGCCACATCCCTCACAACCCTCTCCCACCAACTTTCGAGGTTTCTCATGAGAAGACAAAGGCTCTGGTGGAGTACTACGTCCTCGTCACCATCAAATCCTACAGTGACGCTCCGGGGTTCTTTGACAAGAAGTTCCCAGTACACATGGGCAGCCCCGTGCACGACTGCGAGGTGGAGAAAGTGTGGCACGTCAGTCCAGCCTGGCTCAAATGGTATGAAGAATTGCAGCTGGATCCTATTGCCTCCCTGAGCCTCGAGGACAAGAAGAAGACCCCCGTCCAGACGTACATGTCTCCAATTGATACAGACCGCAGATGCCACATTGCTGTCCAATCTCCTAAAAGTGTTAGACCGGGACAGAAAGTTCGCCTCAAAGTGTTCTTCCTCTCCAATGAGCCAGGAGATGAGTTCCGTGCCTCCATGTCCGAGAAGGGCCCAAGGGGTAACGGCAAAGGTGTCGTCAGTCTCAAAAGGGTTCTTGCGGGCTGGTCTGAGAAGACAACTATTTACGAGGTGCTTAAAGAGGAGGAGGAAGTGCCAAAGCCCTGCTTCCACTGCTATACCTCTGGCAAACGGTCTAGCGCTCCCAAAGAGTACATCAATGAGAGAATCTTCATATCCTCTAAGAAGCATGATCTCTACCACGATGGAGACATTGGCGAGGAGATCGACCTCGCACAGCTCGAGCACTCCTCCAACGTGGACCAGGCCCTCTACAAAGAGTTCCCGGACCACTACGCCATGGACATCTCGCACCTGTTCCAAGAGATTGAAATCCCTGAGGACGCACAGCCCGAGGTCCACGCCTGCCAGTTCAGTCACACGTACGTGGGCAAACTTGTATTGAGCCTCTGTGACCGCAACAATGAGTTCAGAAATGTGGCGTTCGTACTCTGGCCCGGATGCTCGTGCACACCGCGCAGAATCAAATTCTAATGACTCTTTGTGTCTCTCTCTACTTATTGTAGTGGTACGACTCCGGGATTTATCAGTTCTCAAGGGACTTCCATGGCGAAGTATTGGTAAACTACTGAATAAGCCATTTCCCCTCCCAACCTGGAGTTTTTTCTGTCCAGAGAAATTTATGATTTCGGATGAGAGATTAAAAGGGCCCCCCTCTGCCCGCTTATTTCTGAATCTTCCCACCTCTCTTACCACATGTCCACAAACTCATAAGACAAAGCACCCCCGCAATGGCTGACATCAAACTTTCTTTGGACGGTGAACAGTACCAAAGCCGCAGCACCGTTTCTGGAGATCTCACTCTTGTGGCAAAGGAGGGCC
Source organism: Petasospora rhodanensis (assembly GCA_030569395.1). Taxonomy (NCBI): domain Eukaryota; kingdom Fungi; phylum Ascomycota; class Saccharomycetes; order Phaffomycetales; family Wickerhamomycetaceae; genus Petasospora; species Petasospora rhodanensis. Next base: position 57,689 of record JAJMKQ010000031.1, read on the forward strand.
CATTGGTTATCGAGGAGATCTTCCTGGATCTCATTGGCGTCTCCAGCTCCTCTACAAGTCTTGGAAGAGACACCGTAGTTGTTAACACTTGGGAAAACACTCAAATTGTGAATACAACTTTGCAGAACTCCCAAGAACTTGGTTTGGTCAGATCTTCCACTGAGAACAGACACGAGTTTATCCGTCAGACACACCATATCCACTCCAGATACCTTGGAGACGCTGACCAGCCAAAGATGTGGATGTACAGGCCCGGATTCCAGATTCCTGAGGGATACCACTTCCCTCTTCCCTTCTCTTTTGTCCTCCCTCTGGCCACTGATAGTAACCGCTGCTGTAGGGATAAACGGAAGATCCAAGCCCAGGGGATGGGCAGAAATACATTCATCACCACCGACTTCACCGAGAAGAAGAACTACAACACGTTTTACCCGATTCCTCCCACCTTCTCCCACTCCGATCCTGACCACCCAGAGGACTACGCGGTGATTGAGTACTACGTCCAGGCCAGGGTCAAGACCAACCATGGTGAGCTCATCCAGAAGGCGCCATTCAAAGTCACAGCCTACGAGGTGACCACGGACACCCGCTGTCTTGAGATGGACAAAATCATGGTGTGCAAACACATCACTTTGAGAGAGTTTCCGTCCCACCCAATCAATTTCTCGCTGTACTTACAACGCACGAGTGAGCTCTTGAAAGACCAGCCCGTGAAGGCCAGGGCATACCTCATCACCTTCTTCCCACCAGAGGGATACTCAAGCATAAGAGACCGATTCTACTTGAAGGATTTTGAGATCACCTGGGAAGACAAGCTCCTCGTCCGTGGTGGCGGATCCACAACTTTTGCGTATCCTAAACAGATTTACAAGGCCACTGAGCCTCGTGTCATTGATTTTACCCAGCTCAAACCCGTGGAGACTATGAACTTGGACTTCAAACCAAGTATTCCTTATCTTTCCTACGGTCTGGAGATCACAGACCTGCTCGAGGAATTCACCGCCATCCAGACCCTCCCTGACATCAAAACAGACAACCTCGCAACGTGTGCAAGTGTGAAGTACACCTTCACCTTCTCCTCGGAGCCTGATGGACCGGGCATCGTGGCAACTTTGGGAGGGAGAGACGAGGACTTTTTCTGATAAAGAGCCATTGTACATACTTCAATAAATTACCAATGAAGTTAATTTAATTGAACTACTCTTCTGTGCTACATATTCAAGGGTTTTTTTGTCCTTCTGGGCCGGCCATTTCCTTTCACTTTGTGCTGACAGCTTTAAACCCCAATTAATTTTACATACAAACACGGGCATCAAATTACATCCAAAAGCTTGTCGAGCTGGTAGCTATCCACCTATGCCAAAATCTCAATTTTGAAGTTTCGCTTGCCTGGGAGTCTTTTCCGCTGGTGCTTTTGTGTAATCCCCCTCCTCTGATTGCCTTTCCCGCACGAATTAGAGCTCACCTTTAACCCTAAATAACTCAGCACGGCACATACTAACATGGGCTTCATATTAGAGCTCAAACCACTTCTGGATGATAGCTACACAGTCATACCAATATCTCAAAAACGCTCCTTTGGAAATTTTGGGCGACTCTGACGCATCGATAACACACCTTCATTGGCAATTTTAAGCACAACCGCACATACTAACCACACATTCATATTCATGCTCAGAGATGAGCTCGTGAATGGCTACACACACGTACCAATATCTCAGAATTCGCCCTTTTTCGATGATATGGCCCCAATATCAAGCGTCGATGGAGCGCCTTTATAAATCCAACATTGCGCAAAACCGCACATCGTAACAGCGCACTGATATCTACACACAGAGATGAGAGTCACGGTCGCTATACACTCATACCAATAACTCAAAATTGATCTAGCTTGACGATGTTGGAGCTCACCACGCCGCCCACGTCGTCGCATATTTAACTCGAATTTGCGCAAGATCGCACATACTAATCACGCTTTCAAAATCACGCTCAGACATGAGACCCACAAAATCTACAAGAGCATATCCATATCTCAAAAAGTGACACTTGGCGCTCGTTTGGCGTTATGGACAGGATGAAGGATGAAGGATGCCCCCCGTTACACTGCACCCGAACACCACCCGGACATTTATATGGTGTCCGGTTGTTGATGGGCCGCGCGGTTGCCCCGGTGATACGCCTACAAATCCCGGGCAGGGCGAGCGCTGAGAAGAGCGCTTGAGATAGGGGTCTACAGGAAGATTAGGCATTTAGAAAGCGCCTCGTGTACAGAATCCATAGCCAAGTGGCACCTCTGGGTAGTCCTACAGTAGAGCTTGCTCTCCATGCTGTTGGTACTAAAGTTGATTGCCTTGCGAGGGACGCAGGCGCCTTTAAGCCCATCATCACTACCCCAGATCGACGGCCCTGCACAGCTAGAAGATCGCAAATTTCGTACTAGCATGAGCCAAGCTGCTCCCACTAGATCGCCCCGACTGCTGGTGAAGAGACGCCAGCTTAGATCTCCCCCAGAAAATAGTGGGCATGCCACAAAGACGTTGTGGGCCAGGGGTCCCTCCAGCTAAACTCGAAAAAAAAAAGTGGGAATGCCACAAAAACGTCGTTTGGACCCCGGGATCGCATGATCCGATCAAAACACTGAGCAATGCCAACAATATTCAAAACACCGGGTGACCCCCAAAATTCCTGGCGTCGACATGATGAGATTTCCGGTGGGAGAGGAATATGGGAGAATCTTGGGTGGATGAAGAGACTTTGTGTGTATCTAAAGAGCTCTGCCATCAGGAACCGGTTAGAACTAGCTCTCAGAGCTCCTTATAAATTAGTCGAGCCTCTAGTAAATTTTGCAGTAGTGAATTTGACGTTCACTTACAAGTAAGGCAGAGAAGTAGGTCCAAAGGGCAGGAGACGGTTACTTGTGGCTTGTGGAATGGTCGTTGAGATGGTGTAAAAGAGACCGAGCTACAGAGAAAGTGTGGCGCTCGGACCAAATGTATTGATCGGGTTTCCCGGGTGATCCTTGTCATAAACCTCCAGGAACCTCCCAGCTGGTTCTTTTTAGGCATCTAATTAAGTAGAGACTGTTGAGATAGACCTATGGTGGCATACTCGTCATAAATGTTTATTAATATCACGTTAAAATCAGTACTTCAGGACACCAGCGAGCTTCAACAAGTCCTCATCGTTCATGTCCAGCTTCTGGAAAGGCTCTGTTCTGGTCTTGACGTGACCAGCTGTCTTGAAAGGCTTGAACTCGGAGACGATGTTGATGTGTGGCCAGTGGGTGGTGTTACGGTACTTGAAGAAGGCCTCTTTCTTCATCTCGAGATCCTTGTCGGTAGCCCACTCAGCAGGGACGTAGCAGGCGTACACCACAGTTCTAACCTGCTCGGAATCGTCATCTGGGGCCTTACCGTAGTGGATCGTTCTGGAGTCCCACAGGATCAAGTCGCCAACGTCACACTCAATCTTGATCTCCTCACACCCGTTGTCCAAGAACCACTGGAGCTGCTCCTTGCTCAAGCTGACCTGGTCCAAAGTGTGCCAAACGTCTGGGTCGTTCGGGTCACAGCACTCCTCAACGTACTTTCTGAACAGCTTGTGGGAGTTCTTGTACACAACAAGACCACCGTCCTTAGGCCCAGCCTTGGAGAGGGAAACGAGGCCCTGGACACACTGCAATCCTGGTCTGTATGGCGACTGGTCGATGTGTGGCCAGAAGGTGGCGGTGTCCTGCTGGTCCTTTCTGCCAGGCAAAGTGACGTTGACGGCGTCGAATGAGACAAGCAGCTCCTTGGTGCCCCACAGTTCCTCAAAGTACTTTCTGACGTCCTTGTCCTGTCTCACGTCCCAAACTGGCTTCTCGTGCGGGATGCAGTGCTCGGTGAAGGTGTTGATGTAGGATGGGTCTGGCAAGTTCTCAAACTTCCAAGTGGACTTGTCGTTGTAGTCCAACGCGGTGCCGAAGCTGTTGATGACGCCTCTGACTCTCTCTCCATGCTGCTGGGCCCTCTCCATAGGGATAGCATTCTTGATCACAACGTAGCCGTCTTCCATGAGTGTCTTTCTCCAGTCGCCCTCTGGGTAGGCGGTGGCCTCGATGCGCAGGCCAGCCTCGTAGATGAGCTGACTCTTCTCGTTCCAGCACGGGTTGTTCTCGCTTCTGAGCTTGAGGACAGGTGTGGTCTTGCTTTCTGTGACGGTAGCGGTAGTGGCCATTGTATTTGGAGGTTTCTGTTTCTACTAGTTCAGTGGCAGAGGGGTTGTTACAAGTGCACCGTAGCGGCGATATATAAATACGTCATGTAGAAAAGGGAGACACCCCAGCTGTTTCGCATCACCATTGCAGACCATGACGGCTAAACCCGAGGGGTAGAGTGCTTTTGCTAGCACGAGTGTATGGACCGTACTACATAAGCACGGAAACTACGACTGTTTTCTACGGCGAGGCACCTACGGCCCAGCCACCTACGGCCCGTGTACCTACGGCTTGCCTGCGGTACGCTTGGCTGAGGGCATGTGAACCAATGAGACGCCGTTGAAGATAAACTGCACGCGCGATATCCGTTCTGGGGGCCGTGGTGACTCGGAATAAATGAGTAATTATGAGTCCTCAGTCATATCCGGGGGGAGACCACCCATCGTGCTCTGGTTTTTACGTCAAGGGAATAACGAGCGCACAGCGTGAATCCCCAAATCCACTGCGATGTCCATTCCTCCCCTGCGGCCCGTGCTGACTTCCCAGGCCCAGCCAGAAGTGATTTCGGCCGGTTCCATAACGCTGTGCACAGTGGTAAAGCCGGCCTTATCAGTCGGAGATATAAAGCCTTATCTAAATCGAGCTGTTTGGGGCACACCTCCGACAACTGGCGCACGGGTGGAGGGTCCCGACGGCGATTGGTGGGCAGGGTTTGGAGGGGCTCTTTCGAAGCTCCAAAAGGCGTCTTCCAGCTGTACGGAGAACGCCGATCTACATAGTCCCCGGTCTTATCGTTTTCTTGGCTTCCCTCCCCCGCTTTCACAAAGATACAGCTCAACTTTGACGGTTTCGCCTATGTACTGCATGTAGACATATGTACACAGCCCTTGTGCAACCTCTTCAATCCAAGCACAGGTTTCGCCGGCGACGTTATCAGTGATAGGTGCCTGTGATTACCTTGTTATCCTCCTCATCTCCGCTATAAAACCCATCAGATCTCCCTCCATCTAGACTAACCTTGGAGTATCTTCCACCACCAAGTGCTCCCACACATGTTCGGCACATCCAGTGACGAGAGGTTCAACCTCCTGCCCAAGTTCGCTCCAAAGAGAGAGAACCCGCTGTTGGTGGTTCTCGTGCTCTCTGCCATCGCCGGCTGTTCCACGATGGGCTACGACTCCATGATGATGGCCTCGCTGATCGCCGTCGAGCAGTTCACGGGCTACTTCGAGGTCAACGCCGTCACCACCGGTCTGCTCAACGCCGGTGTCTGGATGGGTCAGATGATTGCCTGTTTCTTCATGGCCAAGATCTCTGACACTTTGGGGAGAAAGAGAACCATCTTCTGGGCCTCCACTTTGCAGTTTATTGCTATTGCTATCCAGACCGCTGCTCAGAACATTGCAATGTTCGTCGTTGCCAGAATTATCTTGGGTTTCGGTATCATTCTCTCTGCTTCTGCCGGCCCGGTGCTCATCTCTGAGTTGGCTCCTCCAGACAAGAGAGGCTGGCTCGGTGGTCTCTACTTCTGTATGTTCCAGGTCGGTGCCATCATCGCCAGTGCTGTCACCTACGGCACAGTCAACATTGAGAGCACCTGGGCCTGGAGACTGCCATCTGTGCTGCAGTGTGTTCCATCCTTCTTTGTGATTGCCCTGCTGCCATTCGTTCCAGAATCTCCAAGATGGAAGATGATGAAGGGCGAGAAGGAGTACGCCAGACAGGTGCTGAGAATCTTTGGCAAGCCGGAGGAGGAGATCGACGCCACCATCGAGGAGATCCACGCCACGATTGTCTTTGAGGAGTCCGAGTCCCAGAACGCCTGGAAGGAGGTCACTGCATTCACAAAGCCGATGCTCAGAAGATTCTTCATCGGTCTCACGCTTGCCTGGATCGTGGAGATGGGTGGTTCCTCTGTCGGTTCCTACTACTTGACCGTGCTCTTGAGACAGGCCGGTATCACGAGCACAACGAGAATCCTCCAGATCAACATGATCAGTTCCTGTTGGAGTTTGTGTGTCTGTGTCACTGGTGCTTTCTTCTTTGACAGGCTCGGAAGAAAGAAACAGGCAATGATCTCCCTCACTGGTATGATCGTCTGCTTCCTCCTCCTCGGTGGCTTCATCAAGAAGTACTCCACCTCGGACAACAACTCGGGCAAGTACGCCACCGTCTTCTGGATGTTCATGTTCAACGCCTTCTACTCCTTCTGCTTCACCCCGCTCACAGACATCTACATGCCAGAGATCTACCCAACCAGAATCAGAGTCAAGGGTCTCTCGATCCAGAGATTCTTCGACTCCGGGTTCGGTCTTCTCGCTTCCTTCGTGCTCTCCATCGCCATGAACGCCGTGGGTTGGAAGTTCTACATCATCAACGCCTGCTATGACATCCTCTTCTTGCCAATCATCTACTTCCTCTGGGTCGAGACGAAGCAGTTGACATTGGAGCAGATTGGTGCTAAGCTCGGTGACATCAAGATCGGGGATGTGGAGATGTTGGAGGGTTCTTCGGTGGGAAGTGATCAGGTTGATGAGACTATCTCTGAGCACCACAAGGGCAAGACCGGTTGATACTGTTTTCCGTTTTTTAAGCTTTGTATATGTATTTTGACCCCCTATTTATTGGTCCTATGGTTGATTTTATTTCGTGTGTTTGTCTTGCAGTAGCTACACCAATGTCAATAAAGTAAGTATGTCTAAGCATCCCTGTCAAGGAAATATGTCTCTGGAGGACCGAGGAAGGACTCCTGGGCACCACCAAAGTCAATGACAATCTTCTGGAAGACGACACCAGGTTCCAAGGCCCAGAGTTTCAACGTGTGCTCACCAGCGAGACTCAGATCGTGCGTGGTGTTTCTGATCCAGGCAGACTGCTCCACCGCCTCCTCCCAACCATCAGGGTACGCCGTTGGGTCTGTTGGGTCCTCGTAGATCTGCACAACCTGTGGCTCCTCGTCGTCGAATCCAATGGCGTACGTCAGAGGTCTGTCTGGGTTGGTGTTCAGAGATGGTGACATGATCAAGGTGACGTTGGTCTCGTTGTTCGAGGTGAATGAGTAGAAGTCGTACTCCAAGTATGAAGCGTCCTCAGTGGCCTCCTGGGAATCACAAGTGACAGGGAACAGCATGACACCGGCCTTGGTACGACCGTAGCGGTCCAACACGGTGTAGTAGGTCGAGTTCTGGGAGTTGTTTCCGGTGAAACTGTCAGCCTCGATGGAGATGTACTGGCCAGTCTCGACAAACCCGCGCTCAAACGAGGATGGAACCTTGGTGTTGTTGATCGGCACAAAGAGAATGGTGTCCACCGCGTACCAGCCATAGGAGACGTTCGTGGTGAAGTTGATGTACTCGAGCGACCAGTCCTCAGGAGCAGAGTCCCAATCGACTCCAACTTGGACAGAGATGGAGTTCTCCAAAGTCTTGGTCGTGGCGTTGAACGTACCATTGGAAGGAGTCACAGTGACGTAGTCGTTCCAGGGAGCGAACTCAAACTCAAAGCTCTCAGATCCACGAGAGAACACCTCAATCCAGCCGGTGCCGTTAGCGGAGTAAGGGTCCAACTGTGGCAAAGTCATCGTGTTGTTGTCGTAACCTGCACCGTTGTACATGCTGTCACCTGGAGCAGAGCCCATGGACCCATCAACTCCGACACACGCGGAACCAGCACGGGACTCCTCTTGCAAGTTGAGCTGGCGGATATCGGGCATCGAGTTTCTGATGGGGTTCTGCCAGTAGACGTAGCCCAGGTGGACCTGGTCCATCATGTGGACCCACTTCCCATCGAGCAGTTCGTCCCAACGGTTCTGCAACTTGTAGTCGTCCTCAAATCTCTCAATGACTCTGTCAGCAGCAGCGTTAGTCTGGTCTCTCACTTGGAGGGCGTACAGAGCGTTCTTGCCGGCGTTGACGTTCATGTCGTAGACGATCCATCCAGCGGTGCATGGATGCAGGACCATCTCAAAGAAGGCCGGCTGGTATTCCTCTGGCAAGATGTCATAAACGCGCTGTGCACGCTCCTTGAGCTCAGTCCACTCAGAAAGCACACGGTTGGCCTCGTTGTAGTTCACCACGGAGAAGACATCTGGAGAAACATATTCAAACTTGCGGCGGGCAGCCAAGAACCCGTAGAGATCCACAATGTCACCAACCTCGGCAACCATGGTGGAGTTCAAAACGGCACCAAACTGCTTCTGAGCCCACTGCTCGGTCCAGGTTTGAACCATGTCGTTCTGGCCCCAGGTGTCAAAGTCGTAGCCCAAGTCCAGGAAGTACGAGATTGGAATCTCCAGAGGCTTCAAGTCACCAACGTTCACAATCCAGAACTCCTTAGCGTCCCTCTCAAAGGCCAAGTGCATCTGTTCCCAAGTCTTCTCCAGTGAAACGGTGTTGATCCACTTGTAGTTTCTTGGGTCACCGACGTAGTCGAAGTGGTAGTACACACCGGCACCACCGGATCTCTCAACTTCTTCACCCTTGGGCAAACGTCTGATGTTACCCCAGTTGTCATCGACCCAGAGCAGAATGATGTCGTCTGGAACTTCCATACCGGCTTCGTAGTAGGACTGCACCTCTTTGTAGAGACACCACACTTGTGGGATGTCTGTGATGTCAGTGTCGTTGCCGAATCCCTCCAAAAGGAGCTCTCTCTGAACGTCAATGATCTCCTCCAAGAGCTCAGACTCAACGTCGTCAGACATCGCACGGTCACCGAGTCCTCTCATTCCCTCGACCCAGACACCCTCGTACTGCTTCGATCTGGCAATGCCCTCTCTCCAGAACTCGATGATGGACTTGTTGTTGGTGGTGTAATCCCAATCACCGGAACCCACCTCCGTCCATTCGTTCGATGCTCTTTGCAAAGGCTCAGTGTGTGAAGTAGACATCACCACGCCATAGTAGTCGGCCCAATAGGCGTTGAGGTCGTCGTCGAGCCAGAACATGGCACGCCACATCGTAGGCCAGAGGATGTTGCCCTTGAGTCTCAGAAGCAGTTCAAACACGTCCTGGTAGAACTCATGGACGAAGTGCGTGTAGTTCCCCTCGGGGTATCTCTGGTTGACCCATCCTGTCAACGCTGGCTCTTCGTCGTTGAGGAAGATCCCGCGGTACTTCACAGAGGGCTCACCGTGGACGGTGGTGTTCGAGACGTCGAGGTGGAGTTCTTCTTGGACCGCGATGGGGACGTCGGCCCACCAGTACCAAGGCGAGACACCGGCCTGTTCGGAGAGGGAGTAAGCACCGTAGATGGACCCACGCTTGTCCGAGCCTGCGATGACGACGAGGTTCTCCACTCCGGCGTATGGAGAGTTGGCGATGTGCTGGATGACGTAGGACTCCCAGTTGTCAGTGATGTTGGCCACGTCGAGGAGTTCTTGTTCAATCAGTTCGTCAATGAGTTGGGATTTGCCCACGGTACCGACGATGATGGCGGTCTCAGCATCAATCTCATCGAGACTTGTGGTGTTGAACAGCTTCAATGCGCCCGTGGTATTGGTGACTGCCTCAATGTCCTTTACCAGGTCCTGAGCTACACGAATGACACCAGGCCACTCGGACTCGTGGTCCACTGCAACGACGGCATCGATGGCTTCACCGAGGAACAGCGGGATGGTGTTGTCTGTCTCTTCAAATGTGACCGAGACGGCGTATGCGAGTGACACCAGTGACCCGTAGAGAGCCAGTGATGGAAGCCTCATCTTTGTGTGATTGAGTCACATGAGTGTGGGGCAGTAAGATGTACAAGTGGGCCCTGCAGCATTTATAGGACCTCAAAGCCCCGAAGCTGAGGTCACCCCGGACTCTTCGATTTTCTAGTGAAGTGTGCAGCCCGAGAGCTTCGTTGAGATTCTCGTTGCATCTCATTGTGTCAGTGGGGCCGAGCAAAAAGTGCGGAGGTGATCGACGGTTTCCCCCGGGGTCTGTGTGGGAGAGGGACGGGCGCAAGACGTCTCGAGGCAATTCTCGTGGAGTATCCGATGCGGAGATGTCCCAATTGGGGTCGGTTGAATGCCCAAAGGGGAAATATGGGGTGCGTTTGGGGTTTGGGGTACCTGTTCGGGTCCCTGAACGTTCGATGATGCGGGGGGTGTGGGGGTCAGTTGGCAGACCTGAGTTGGGCGCAGTGAGATCTGGCGAGATCCCTGTGACGTGATGGGTGAATGGTCTCCCAGTGTTCTCAATGGCGACTTGCAAAAGGTATCAAACCTTGCATTTACCGGGGTGGCCGTTGCGAAAACCTATGTGTGCCCGAACCATTTACCAGGTGACATCACGTGTATTCCACGTGACTTCCGCTTAGTCAGCTTTCAGGGATTCTCGGACCGAGATGAGCGAAATCCGGCACAACACACAGCCCTAGCGAATCCAATTCCCCCTCAATCGCCACGCAAACAACGCGCTCCATCCCTCACAGGCCCCCTTCCACCGCCAGTCCTCCCACAGCTGCTGCCACCGACAACCGCACGCGATGGGAATCACCAGAAGAGCGGGCAAGGGCGCCCAGAAGCAGGCGCCAGCAAAGCGAAACGGCATTCAGAAGGCCACCTTCGATGCGGGAAAGAAGAAGGAAGTCGGCGTTTCGGACCTGACGCTGCTCACACAGATCACCGACGAGGCCATCAACGACAACTTGAAGAAGCGTTTCCAGAACGGGTCCATCTACACCTACATTGGCCATGTGTTGATCTCCGTCAACCCGTTCAGAGACCTGGGAATCTACACGGACGAGGTGCTCCGCTCCTACGAGGGCAAGAACAGACTCGAAGTCCCTCCACACGTGTTTGCCGTCGCAGAGTCGATGGTGTACAACATGAAGGCCTACAACGAGTCCCAATGTGTCATCATCTCCGGTGAATCCGGTGCCGGAAAGACCGAGGCAGCCAAGCGTATCATGCAGTACATCGCCGCTGCCACCGCTTCCTCTACTTCTGACCAGTCCATCCGTGAAATCAGGGACATCGTGCTCGCTACGAACCCGCTGCTCGAGTCCTTCGGCTGTGCCAAGACGCTGCGTAACAACAATTCGTCCAGACACGGCAAGTACCTCGAGATCAACTTCAACGAGCAGTTTGAGCCCGTCAGCGGAAAGATCACCAACTATTTGCTGGAGAAGCAGAGAGTCGTGGGCCAGAACAAGAACGAGAGAAACTTCCACATCTTCTACCAGCTCACCAAGGCTGCTCCACAGCAGTACAGGGAGATGTTTGGCATCCAGACCCCGGACAAGTACCTCTACACCTCCGGAACCACCTCTGTCGACTCCATTGACGATGCACAGGACTTCCAGGAGACGCTCAAGGCCATGCAAACCATCGGTATTGACAAGGCGCAACAGGACGAGATCTTCAAGGTTATCGCTGCCATCTTGTGGCTCGGAAACGTGACCTTTGTCGAGGATGAGCAGGGGAACGCACAGGTGAGAGACGAGTCCGTGACGCAGTTCGTCGCCTACCTCCTCGGCGTGGACAACCAGCTCCTCATTGACTCGCTCAAGACCAGAGTCATGACCACCATGAGTGAGACCTACGACATTCCTCTCAACCCTGTGCAGGCTACGGCCGTCAAGAACGCCCTGGCTGCCGCTCTTTACTCCGAGCTGTTTGACCACATCATCGTCATCTTGAACAAGGTGTTGAACAAGGGCCGCAAGGTGAAGTCCATCGGTATCTTGGATATCTACGGGTTTGAGATCTTTGAGCACAACTCGTTCGAGCAGCTCTGTATCAACTACGTGAACGAGAAGTTGCAGCAGATCTTCATCCAGTTGACGTTGAAGTCCGAGCAAGAAGAGTACGTCCGTGAACAGATCCAGTGGACTCCTATCCAGTTCTTCAACAACAAGGTCGTTGTGGACTTGATCGAGGCCAAGAGACCACCAGGTGTCTTTGCAGCTCTGAACGATGCCTGTGCCACGGTACACGCCAAGAGTGACGAGTCTGACGCCTCTTTTGCTCAGAGATTGAACCTCATGACCTCGAACCAGCACTTTGAGCTCAGACAGGCCAAGTTCGTCGTGAAGCACTACGCTGGAGATGTCTCTTACGACATCAACCAGATGACGGATAAGAACAAGGACCAGTTGCAGAAGGACTTGATGGAGATGTTGTCCTCGTCGCAGAACCCATTCATCCACACTCTCTTCCCAGCCCCAGTGGACCACGGTTCGAGAAGGAGACCACCAACGGCCGGTGACAAGATCATCAAGTCCGCCAACGAGCTCGTGGACACGCTCTCACAGGCCCAGCCTTCGTACATCAGAACCATCAAGCCAAACCAGAACAGATCTGCCACCGAATACGACGACAAGCAGGTGTTGCATCAGGTGAAGTACTTGGGTCTCAAGGAGAAGTGAGAATCAGAAGAGCCGGTTTCGCATACCGTCAGACGTTTGAGAAGTTTGTCGAGAGATTCTACCTCTTGTCGCCACAGTGTTCGTACGCTGGTGACTACACGTGGACAGGAGACATCAAGCAGGCTGTGCACCACATCCTTAAGGACTCCGCCATCCCTGCCTCGGAGTACCAGATGGGTACGACTAAGGTGTTCATCAAGACCCCGGAGACGCTCTTTGGGCTGGAATCCCTCAGAGACAGATACTGGCACAACATGGCTGCTCGTATCCAGAGAGCCATCAGAAGATTCATCAAGAGAAGAGTGGACTGTGCTATCAAGATCCAAAGATTCTGGAGAGAGAAGACCGGAGGTAACCAGTACGAGAAGCTCCGTGACAAGGGTACGCAGTTGCTTGGTGGCAGAAAAGAGCGTCGTGCCATGTCTCTGCTCGGTTACAGACAGTTCACCGGTGACTACCTCAACGCCAACGAGAGAAACTCCAGAGGTGAGTTCATCAAGAAGCAGGCTGGTGTGAACGAGCGCGTGGTGTTCTCCAGTGAGTGTGAGACGTTGCACGCCAAGTTTGGAAGATCGTCGCAGAGAGTCCCAAGACACGTCTTTGTCACACAGAGCTCCGTCTACGTCGTTGCCCATCAAGTTGTGGACAGAAAGGCCCAGTATACCACTGAATGGAGCATCCCAGTGTCACAGATCAAGTACGTTGGTCTCTCCAACTTGCAGGACGATTGGGTTGCCATCTCTCAGAACGGCTCAGGCGTTGATGCATTCATTTGTCTCTGGTCCAAGACCGAGCTCGTGACACAGTTGAAGCAGCTCAACAACAACATTCAGATTCAGATTGACTCGGTGATCAAGTACCAGAAGAAGCCAGGAAAGTACCACTCGGTGAAGACGGTCTCCAGTGCCAGTGCTCCAGCGCACGGAGACATGTACAAGTCCGGTACCATCACCGTTCGTCCAGGTCGCCCAGCTGCATCTAGATCCAAGGCTAAGCCGAAGAAGAAGTTCTCCGGCGCTGCTTTGGACTTCACACCACGAAACACGTACAGACCAACGACAACAGCGGTGCCAGCCACAAGCAACAACAACAACAACATCAGCAGCAGCAACAACTTTGCTGCCTCGAGCGCTGCCGCCGCTGCTCCACGTACGGTGAGAAAAGTTCCACCTCCAGCCCCAGCTCAGAGACAGCAACCACAACCTGCTGCCGCTGCTGCCGCCTCTGCCGCCTACCATCCACAACCACAGCCACAGGCCCAACAGAAGAAGGTCCCACCTCCAGCACCGGTGCAGAGACAACAACAACAACAACAACAACAACAACAGCCACCAAGAACACAGGCTGCCCCGCCTCCACCTCCGCCTCCTCCAGCTGCCCCAGAGCATCCAACGTTCAAGGCTGCGTACGACTTTGTCGGTACAGGCGCCGCCACAGAGCTGCCAATCTCCAAGGACACGATCGTGTACATCCTCAAGAAGGAAAACAACGGCTGGTGGTTGGCCAAGACGCTCGATGGGTCCAAGGAAGGTTGGGTCCCAGGTGCCTATGTTGTTGAGTGTGAGCCACCAAGGGCTGCTCCTGCTGCTCCTGCTCCTCCAGCCGCTCCTCCAGCTGCTGCTGCACAAGCTGCCACTGCTACTACACAGGCCAACGGTGGTGCTGCCTCCAATGGTATTGCCGGTGGTCTTGCTGCTGCGCTGCTTGCTAAGAAGCAAGAGGACAATGCACTTGCCGGTGGTCTGGCCCAGGCTTTGAAGGCTAGAGCTGGCAAGATGGGCGGTGGCAGTGACGATGAGGATGACGACGACGACTGGTGAGATTACTTGACATTCCAAAGATATAAATAAGATTAAATTAGTGATAAAATAAATACGGTTGTAGGCCTCTAGACGTCTGGTGGAAGGAGAATGGCACCAACTTGGTTTGGCCTCTCCGTGGCGAGCAGATCAAAGTTTCTCCCAGCGTTCTTGGTGTCCGAGATCTCGAGTCTCACGCCCAGGTCCCTGAACATCTCAAGGTTCACCTGGCTCAGGAGCCTGCTCTTTTTGCCCAGGCCAACGACGAGGAGGTCTGGTTGTGGATTAATGAGTTTGAGAAACTGCAGCGACTCTGGGGCAAACTCGACGATAAACCCATTCTTGATCTCGTATTTGGGTTCGAATTCGAGCACCTGGTTTGCAATGAGCAGGGCCACTTTGTTCTTCACCAAAACACCGGATGAGAACACCAGAGAGTCCTTTGTCACAGTGTCGATGTTGTTGAGCGGGGGAGAGGCGTCTGCGAGCACGTCCAGCGACGAGATGATGGACTGTTTCTCCTGGAAAAGTCGGCTGGTCGTGGAAAAGAGTCTTCTGGAGACCGGTGTGGTAATAGATCTGAGCATTCTGATGGAGAAACCAGTGGTTTAGCGGCTTCAACAGGTGATAAAGTGGGTAAATAGAGCAGTGCGGGGCAGGAAAGTGGGCCAACTTTGCTCCGCGGATGACGTAAGCACAAAACGGTACGCGCCACACGCCGCGCTGGGCCCAAAACTTCGATGAAAAGTTCCGCTCTTCACCGCTTTTGGCACTGTCTTCCATCGTCTAACTGCCCACCCAACGATGCCCGTCAAGCCGATCCCACGTCCCCCAGTGCTCCAGAACGGCCTCGGCGCCTTCGTGCTCTCGTGCAAGCGCATCGTGCTCCAGTTCGACAAGGCTGGTGGCTCGTCGCAGGGCCTACGAGACTTCCTCAAGCTCAGACTCGACAAATACGCACAGCAGAACCCAAAGATCGAGTTCAAACTCGTACAGAAGTCCGGGCACCCGGTCATCAAAGGCGAGTACGCCAACGGCAGAGAAAAAGCCATCTGTGTGCGTAACCTCAACATCGACCACGTCCAGAACAAGATGAACCTCTTGAAGGAGGCCAGTGGCGAGCAGCTCAGAAAGAGAAACTCCAAGGTGGAGAGTATGAACCAGTCCATCAGAGGCGTCTGGTCTCCTCTGCACGTGGATCCAAGTGCGAGACACAGAGTTTGAAGGAGTGTGTGCCATGGTGCTTGTACATAAAAAAAGGCTAATAGAAATGATGTATATGAATGTGGATGTAGTGTGTGTGTGTGTGTCTGTATGTCTCGCTTAAAAGACAACCCCTCCCATGAAAGAACGAGGAAAAACATAATGAATGAAATAAATAAGAATGTGTGTGCATGTGTCATCATCACTTTGCCCTGAGCACCTTGCGTTCCCTCTCGACTCTGAACAGCACAGCTTGTTCAGCCTGGGTCTGCAGGTTTGCCATCTCCTCTTTCGAGATCCACTCGTCGTCCACCATGGCATCCACGGGCTCCGAAGAGGCCAGTGTCTTGTCCATCTTGA
>JAJMKQ010000032.1:0-71588 GCA_030569395.1 Petasospora rhodanensis
GAGATGATGCTGGCAGACATATCCAGTTCCAACACTTCGAGGTCTCCCTCTCGCTTAATACAATTGTAGAGTGTGGATCATTTAAGGTTTTGTTGCTGTCAGCGAGCTCATCACCCCCTGAAGTTAGCGCGACCAGTCATAGAGACCAGGAATGTCTCTCTACTCGAACACACCGGCCACCGCTGGCATATCCGTGATCGACAGAGCTCTGCCCTCGGATCCTTCGCTCGGCTCTCGTTTCGCCCACCGGTGCACAGCAGATGGCGAGATCTCGACGCAGGGCGTCCTGGCTTCCCAACGGCCCAGCAACGGTCAAGCTACATTCCAAAGGCCGAAACCGGAGGCGGGGCGGGGCAGAAAGGGAGCACACCCATGTTTGCTGGCTGAGGTGTGTCAAAGCCGTTGAGCGAGGCCTGTTAAGTTCTTTTCGCTCTGGCTTCTTGAACCCTCCGTGAGCTCTTGTGCCCCAAGCGTTGGCGCTGGCTCCCCACATACCCGCTGAGGTCCAGAATGTACTTTCCTCCCGCTGCAACACGCTTCGCACGCTTCACGGGACAGCATCGCGGACTTGCGGACACGTTTCAGCCAGCTATTGTGCAAATATCAAACCCGCACGGACAGAGGCGCTCTCTGTTCACCTCTCCAGCGGGGCCGGTTGGCGAGGGAGGGCACATACTGAGATGAAATCCGCACACAAGGCTCTCCGGATGTAGTGCCCGTACTGCCCGCCCCGAGCCGTTTGAGAAACAAAACCTCATTAGCATCCGGTGTCTATCCCAGGTGTCTCATTGCGGAGACCAGAGAAGTAGCAGTGGTATAGAGGTGTGCTAAAATGGTTGCGAGGCGGGCTCGGTCAACGGGTGTTGGTGGTGAACTCCGTTCTCGGGTGGCAATGGGAGAGGAGGGGGGCAAAGAGAGAGTTACGAAGGTGTGCTCCGTGGACCGTAGGCAAAGTTTGCTCTCCGCTCCCCAGTGTGGGTCTCCATCATTCACGAAACTCTCTCCAACTGTCGCTGTGTACAGCTCAGCAGGGAGCCAGACTGTGTTCGAAACAACATGAGATGAGCAGCCCATCGCGCCTTGAAGTCTTGCTCTTCCAACTGGAACCACCACGAGGAATGGCCACACCCCAGGGAGGTCATTGGTCATTAGCAGTGTTTCGTCGCCGTAGGGAGGCTTAGCCCAGTGCCACCTTGTCGCTCTTGTGACGACAACGAGTGGAGCCTCTATCTCGTTCCTGCATTCAAACAAAGACAGCGCGCTCGACCCCCGGTCCCCATCCGCCGTAAACCTGCGCGGCGTGCAGATCTGGGTTCTAGATTCCCTCCTCTGTGGAAGGGCACAGGCCTGGAGCAGAGCGATCAGTTGTAAGATGGAGCAGTGGGCTTGCTCGATCGGTCGAAAAGCTTCTGCTTGTGAGAGAGTTTCAATTGGAGTCGTGACTTCTATGATGCAACCATGGATACGGAGTCGCCCACAACTCTGACCAGCCGAAACGCACTCTTCCCAGGTTCAGAGTCGGTCCCATCCACTGTGACCTGGGCCCATGGTGCCCCGCGTACACACGGAAACTTCCATGGAACCCGCGCAACGGGGGCTTCTAGAAGCCGAATTTTGTGTTTTACGAGTCAAAATGGAAGTTTCTGTGTGTGTGACGACGTTGTCCCGCTCTGGCTCGTGTCTTACTGGGTTGGTTTGCGGGGAGTTTCTCTTCGTAGACAGCAAGATAGTATGGTTCTCCCCTCTCTCCCAATCTCTAGATCCCCATGACTGTGACTCCAGCAAAACCACAAACACAACCAGAGCAGATTTACACGGCTGCCCAGCCTTTTGGTTCAGATATCGATGATCAGCTGATCTTTCTTCGACAAGAGGTACCATTGGCTTGCCAACCAACGACGTATAATAGCCCACCCTGTTGACGGCAAGCCACCCCAATGTCCCAGTGCATGGTGGAGGGATCGGGCGCAGACGGATTTCATATGGGCAAGAACAGGCGCTGATGCTTCTAAGCTCCTGGCTGTCCCTCTCGCTCTCTATACAGCAGATCTCGTTCAGAACAACCGAATCGGAAGGCACAAATTAGACAGGGCCGCCCGCCCACGGCGTCGGCACAAAGAGCTAAACTGCAGTGTTGCGCTCATGCTGCGAAACAACCCCGCTGGGAGCCACGGCAAGCCCGACGATGAGGCCCTCCGCTCATCAACTTCTGCCCCGTCGCCCCACGCAGTACCTGGTTAATTGGGTCTTCTTCTTCCCAATTGGATGCGCTATTGTCTTTTGGTATCTTCGCATGATCAGCTCTGTGTGGTGATGCATCGAACCTACAACCTTAGGCAAGCCTCCGAGATCTCGAAGCTCTGGAGGAAGCAGCGCAGCTTCTTTTCTACTTGCTATAACTTGCGATACACCTGTACCCACCTCTCCTAGATGACTCGTAAGAGGACCAGCCACCTGTTTCTTCCTCCACAGCACCCATTGACCATCTCCCATGCTGCCTGCACCCAACCCCTCCCAGAGATCTCCATTGACCCCAAGCCCCTTGTGGTGGGCACAAAGTACCGCGAGAAACAGATCCACCAGCATCTCGATGCCATTTTAACCCATTGGGCTTTCCTAGAGATCTGGGCTGACAAGAGGCTAGACTCGCCTACGTCGTCTTGTTGCTCTGGAGGGCCGGAGTGCGAGGAATTACGTCCGGCCCTTCGCTCCATCTGCTGCGGGGGGTGTGTCCCATCTCTGCCAATCTGCCCATGAGAGAGGGGCTGCCTACACCCAAAAGAGGCTCTGTACTCATACAAGTCCCATGCATTGCAAACAAACTCATCAAATCTCATGTTCTAAAGGACAATGGCACGTCATCCTGCTTATCACCCGCACCACTCTCAGTATTGGCCTTCTTACTCTGCTGGCTCTGATGACCATCGCTAGCCATTCTCTTCTTCTGCAAAGGTCGCTTAGAGGGCAGGAAGATGCTTGGTTCCCGCGTGACTTTTCTCACAATTGGCGGAGAAACCGGTGACGTTGTCGCTCTGCTTCCCGTCGTGGGCACTTGGATCCCAAGCAGGTTCTTCCCCGTGCCAACCACCGGTGGAGGACCACTAAACCTCGAAGGAGAGTACGTCGGTGTGCTCTCCGACCCCTGGACTTTCTGGAGTGTTGGGTTCGTCGTCACGGCAGCCTTCTTCTGCAGGTTCTGGTTCAAGCTCTGGATGTGGTTCAAAGCCTGTGTGCTCCCCACTGGTCTCGGAGGCTGCACTGCACCAGTGGTGTTGGACCGTGCCAGTCCGTTCTTCTCGTTATGAGCATCCAAGTTCGACTTCAACTGGTTCTGTGCTGCGGTTGGACCGGACATACTTCTCTTGGTTGGAATAACCGGTGGTGGTGGCTTGAGTGCGTTCACCGGTAGTGCAGTGAATGGCTTGCCGAGAAGTGTGGACTTGGCTGGAGCAGGCACAGTTGGTGGTGGTGGTGGAGCTGTACTGGCGGTGGTAGTAGTAGCGGCAGTGGTTGATGGTGCAGGGGCAGCCTGTGGAGTTGTGTTGGCAACCACGGGAGAACGAACCTGTGGAGCAGTACTTGTCGAGGAAGAAGCGGATGGGCTTGGTAGCAGTGGTCGTCTCGAGAGAAGGTTGCTCTGGCTGACATTCGGAATGAACGAGGAAGGAGCAGGATGTGTCACGGTGTGTGGAGGCGGCAATGGCGGAGATGCACTTGTCGGCGTACGCTTCTTCTCAAACTGTTGCAACTTCTTCCTGAGTGAACCCAACTCGTTCTTCTCCTTATCGTAATTCGAGTAGGCTGTAGGCACCGGTGGTGCTGTGTCTGACGCTCTTCTCACTGGCAACTGCGCCGGTTGGACAACCGGTGACGGTTGAACAGATGCGGACTTCGACTTGTTGTTCCCGTTGATGTCACTGACGATGCGTTGAACGTTACCGACACGTTGCACTGGCTTCTCAGGCAGAGTAGATGGTGCTGGTGCTTGCGTGGTGGCCACTGTAGTGGATGGTGCTGCACGGGGGACCGCGGAGCTCGCCACTGGAGCCGAGGTCACACGTTGTACTGCTGCACGAACTGGCACTGGAGCCGCAGTTGGGGCCGGAGCTGCCACTGGCACAGCAGCTGCAGTGATGGTCGTCGTGGTGAGTGGTACAGTCGATGAAGATGTGATGGCCGGAGTTGACACCGTGCGCTGAGGAGCAGGCTGTGCGGTGCTTGTGGTGGGGGCGTTCTCCTTCTGTGTGGCATCCGTGGATGTCGATGTCTGTGTTTGTGGAACTTGAGGAGCAGACACGGTGTGTGTTGGCTTTGGAGCAATGGTGGGTTCAGCTGTGGTCTTCGAAGCCTCAGTAAGGTTCTGAGTCGTAGTGGTAGTTGGTGCACTTGCCTGAACCGCCGCTGGACGACTCTGGTTCATCACTGCAGACTGAGCAGCACTCCCATTACTCACTGGACTCATTCTTGGAAGCTCAACATGCGGAGTTGCAGAAGACGAGTTACCAACAGAGTGTTGGACTTGTGGATATCCATTGGGGCTCATGTGGTAGAAGTGTGTAGGACCGGATATTGGACCTGGTGCCCCAGCACTTGGCTGTCCGTAGAGATGTGGAGCGTAGCCCTGGAACTGATGGAGGTGTGGTCCAACGTATTGTCCCTGGTAACCTGGATGCACGTACATCTGCTGCTGTGGTGGTGGCGGTGGCGGTTGTTGGTAGTGCTGTTGCTGTGGTTGTGGTTGGACCTGGGCCTGGGGCTGCAGCCGTACCTGTGGTGGTTGCTGCTGGGTGAGATGCTGGATTGATGGAAGTTGCATCGTCTGAGGCTGTTGCTGTGGCTGTGGGTCTTCGATGAGTCTCGGAGACTGTGCAATCGTGCTGGTGCTGTCCTTCCTCTGGTTCGTACTCTGGGCAGAAGTGGACGCCACTGGCCCTGGATCCAGGTCGAAGTCCTCGTCATCAGAATCCAAGCTGATCACAACCGGTTCAGATGCCTTCTTCACAGGTGCTGGCGCTGGCGTTGGCACCGCTGCTGCAGGTTGCTGTTGTGTCCTTGGCTTCTCGGGACTCGTCTCTGGTGTCATATCGGGCAGTGATAGGTCCAGAGTCTCAGTCGATGCCGCTGGGTTCTCAGGAACAGCACCATCTCTCTTGTGATACTGACCATCTTCATCCTCAAACAGCGGAGTCCAACGACCATCCAGTTCAATCTCCACTGTGTCACACTCTGGTGGTGTTCTCTTCAAGATGTCCAACACGTACTCGTTCAGCGACAAGTCCTTGACTCTGACTGGGCTGTTGCAAATCGGACAACACCACGTGGATACTTGCTCTTGGAGGTAGATAAAAGATAGAGCATCGAAGCAGGGCAGGTGGTCGCAGTTCACACTCTTCACTGGATACTTCATCCTCTGGAAGGACAGTGGACACTTCAGACTCAACCGCGTTGACATTTCCTGGATTTCATCGTCGTCGTCTTCGTCTGATGGCTTATTGAACTGGTCCAGTGTGGTCTGTTTGAGTGTGCGTGGATTGGCAAGCACCTTCGCCAAGATCCTCTCTGGCGGCACCTCTTCCACGATGTAACAGAAGATGAGGTAGTCAACTTTGGTAAACGCGTAGACAATCTGTAACTCGTTTGATGTCTTCACGTAGGGCGTCAAGTTCGCTGGCTTAGCCGTGCCTGGTTTGTTCTTGATTCCCTTGACGTTGTCTTTGACGTGGACTTTGTTGAAGTGGATCTCGATGGGTGATGGGAACTCGATGTAGGCGTCTGTAGCTGGCTTGGACCTGTCGTAGACACCACAGAGAAGAAGCAGCTTCATTCGCTTGTTCGTTCGTAGCGTTTCCAGATCCTGGTCCGTCAAAGTAAACCTGAGTGTTCCTGTGCCTCGTCCCTCTGATCGTGGACAGGACCCGGCGTTTGGAGTGACGAGTTTCTTCAACACAAAGAATGGGTTCTCTCTGAAGAAAAGCCACGGTTTCTTCGGCGCCAGCGACTGTTGTTGTGAAGTCCCTGTGGTTGTAGAGGTGCCATACGAGTTCGGCGAGTGCTTCCGTAGTAGTGACTCGTAGTTCTGAGGCATTCTGCCCATGATGAGATCCTCCACCAGGTCCTTGATGGCGCGGACCCTCGCGATATCGTTGTGCTCGACACCAATGCGAATGTACTTGATGATGCGCTCCTGTAGGTCCGCCTTGCGCCCGGACTGGGCCAGGTTGAGCGAGCGTGCCAGGACTTTGAGTGAGTTCACCCGGAGCGAGCAAACCTCGTTCTGGAGGATCTGTGGAGTGGTTGTTAGTCGGTGCTCTGGTTGTCTGGAGTGGTGCGCGGGAAGAGCCGCCGCAGCCTCCGCGCGGAAAGGGCCGCCACTCACCTGTGCCTCGCCGGGCTGTAATGTGCTCATCTGGGTGCGTGTCTGTGGGGCTGCCGCCGTGTTCAAGTTGCGCAGCGCTGTCGTTGGCCCCCCGCTTCTGCTGTCGTTGCCCTGCGAAAATCCGTCTCCCAAAAGATCTTGATGGAGGAGGGAGCCTCGCTGTGTGGACGCGACCGCGTCGAAGGCCGAAGGCCGGAAAGTGGTGTTCGGGTGTTTGTACGTTGCCCGGGAGACGGCAATGGATCATAGCGCTGTTGTTCGCCATGACGTTTGAGGTTCTCAAGAGTGAGGCACTTACTATATAAAACCTTTGTATTTAGCCTGGTAACTTCTTGGATCATGGATAGCTATCCATCATAGGTTTATACGCGCAAAGTTCCAGCGCCTTCGATAGCGAGTGTTGGCCCTACCGGAGGCTTCACGAAAAATTTATGAGAAGCATCACGGAGCACTTGACACTTTCCTGGCGTGTATTTGGACATTTGTACGCCACACAACCCACTTTCAACACAAACCAAACACATCATCACAATGGGAAAGGCTAAGAAGACAAGAAAGTTTGCCCAAACAAAGCGTATCATGACGAGCAAGAGCTCGAAAGAGTATGTGAACCTTGCCACCAGAGGCGATGAGCTCAAAACTAACAATGACCGCAGGAAGAAGGGAGAAGTGGCAAAGCCAAAGAGCAAAGATGATCCAGAATTGACGAGAAACATGTGAGTAACTACTTTTCCCAACAACACATGGTTACAGACCACTAACAAACCTCTTCAGTCCACAAGTGTCGAGTGCACTCTTCTTCCAGTTCAACGAAGCCATCAAGCCACCATACCAAGTGCTGATAGACACCAACTTCATCAATTTTTCTATCCAAAAGAAGATCGACCTGGTAAGAGGCATGATGGACTCTCTCTACGCCAAGTGTATTCCTCTCGTGACAGACTGTGTGATGGCTGAGTTGGAGAAGCTTGGGCCAAAGTACCGTATTGCCCTCAAACTCGCCAAGGACCCAAGAATACAGAGACTCAGCTGTTCCCACAGAGGTACATATGCAGATGACTGTCTCGTGAACAGAGTGATGCAGCACAAGTGTTTCATTGTCGCCACCAACGATGCGGATCTCAAGCGTCGTATCAGAAAGGTCCCAGGTGTGCCCATCATGAGTGTCGGTGCTCACTCTTATGTCATTGAGAGACTCCCAGACGTGTTCTGATGGTGTTATGTGTATAGATTATTGCATTCGGTTTTATTCACGGTTGATTTCATGGTAATTTCACTAATTGTGCTGTATAGCTGGTTCATGGTGCGCCGGCCAAATTAGGAAACTTGCACGACACGAAATGGCAGATAGCGCACAGGGCGGCAAAGGCGATCTCCACAAATTCCTGGAACACCAATGACAACAGTGCACTGGGCGGCTAAGCATCTAAAAGTCTGTCAACAATGGCTGAACAGGGTTCATTCGAAGAAGGCCTGAGCGCGATTACTGAGCTCGGCTTTGACCAGGCGACCGCCGTGGAGACGCTTTCAGTGAGTAAAATAACGAGCCCTTTTTGAACTAGAAGGCAGGAGAACTAACCAGACGATTAGCTGTTCAACGGTGATGTCGAACAAGCCGTGAACTACTTGTTCGCAGATGACGCTGAAAAGGCAATGATCAAGGAGTCCAGAGAATTGCAACTCCAATCACACGCAGATATTCCACCAGGCATCATCAACGGAGTGTTGCCGCCACCAGAGTACGCGATGTCAGAACAAGAAGCTCAAAAGCAACATGTCCAGGAGTACAGTGCACCACCGGTCCCACCACGCTCAACATATCAGACATCACATGTTGAAGACATCAGAGATCCAAGCAACCGCGTCGTGATGGGCCTCGAGCCTACCGTGGTGAACATGGACTATCACCCTCAACCGCAATCCGAGTACACCGTGTACGACGACATCCACAAGTACACGAGAAAGACGGACTCACCGGCGGTGCTGATGCCTTTGAAGAACGGACAGTACGAGAGTTATTTGAACGCTTTGATCATGATGCTCCACGAGATTCCGGCATTGAAGAAGGCTGTCTACAAGCACAAGTTTGATACGCTGGGGTTCCACTCTCGGTGGTACAAAGGTGAGCCTGTCTCCGTACCACCAGAGACATCGATCATACACAAGGAGGGCGAAGAAGACCATGACGCCAAGTTCTTGTTAGAGGTGCAGAGATTGTTTGGTTTCCTCGATGGTGATTCCAACAGAGCGTTTGCCTCAGTGAAGAACTTCACAAAGTCGTTCCCGAAGAAGGCACTGCAGAAGTTCGCAGACGTGGATACATTGGCAGATGCCTATCAGATCTTCACGATGTCATTGATTGATGATTTGAAGGCCGTGGGCGTTGAGAACGCTGAACAGCTCTTTGTGAGCAAGTCGCTCGACACACAGGCAGATGACCAAGAACCACTGGTGGTGCCATTTGGAATGCTCCCAATCGAGGGAGAAGACATGAAGAGTAACATCCATGAAACATTGTCCGCCATGCTGTGGTCTGATGCTTCTGTTCCAAGCACCATTGACAGCTTTGCTGATATTGTGCCCATCTCCATTGAACCTGCTTTTGAGTCGTTGACGAGTGTTCCAAACTTCCATCTTGATCAGGAGTTCCATCCACAGATCTACACGAGGGAGTATGGTGACTTGGTCTATGAGATGTCTAAAGAGTCTGATTCCCTTGATCGAGAGCGCAGAACTTTGTTGCAACAGATGTCCAAGCTCAAGTCACACAGAGGCAAGCACGCCAATGGTGCACTCAACTCCACGATAGAGTTCCTCCGCTTGAGACAGGAAAGAGACCCAACACCAGAGTTGGAAAGAGCAATTGAGAAGTTGACCAGTGTGAAAGATGAAGTTGAGAAGAGATCTGCCGCTTTGCAAAGGAGACAAGAGGAGATTGTTGAGCTCAGTCATAAGGCTGATTACAGCAATCTGAACACAGTCCTGGAGAGAATCGGTAAGGAGCTAGAGTCATACGTTCTCACCGGTGTCATTGTCAGTCCACAGATGTTTGCATATGTGAGAAAGACTGGAGAGATGGGACACGAGTGGATTGCTGTGGAGTTTGATGCTCAGGGCAACGACTTCAGAACAATGGAGAACACGTTTGATGACATTGTTGATTACATCAAGTATTTGCAAATGGGTAAGCTTCAGACCCCGGTGGTGCTGCTCTATGTTCGTCAGTCTGTGTTCCTCGACTCTGATACCAATGTTGAAGTCCCTCCTGCTGTTCGTGATTTCATCGAGAAGGACAAGGTTGAGCTGGAGAAGAGCATGGAGTTGCTGGACTCCAGCAGTGACGAGGATGTTGAGGAGGAGTACGTCCAAGCCACTGGCCAGCCGTTGTCAACGAGACAGGAGGAGAGTGATTACGACGAAATGATGACAAGGGAAGAGGAACCCGAGGACCTCATTGAGTTGGACACACCAGTGACGGACAAGCCAGGTGAGACACTGCCGATTGACTCTGTGGATTCGAAGGAGGAGGACACCACACCTAATAAGCCTCAGGATTGACGTGTTTAAGACGCTGGAATCATAATGCGGAGTTTGCGTTTGTCGTATGCGGTTGTAGTTCCCGCTTCCGGTAGCCCCCGCGACAACGTCAACAACACGGGCAACGTTTGATAAACAAAAAACTCCCAAACAACAACCACCACAACCAACAGCAATCACGCACACCACGCCAATGTCATTGAAAGTCGGCATCCTCATCATCTCAGACACAGCATCGAAGGACCGGTCGCAGGATCTCACGGGCCCAGCGCTGACGACGTACCTCCAATCGCTCAACTTCAGAGTAGTGCACCTCCTGAGATGTCCAGACGATAAGGAGGAGATCCAAGCCAATGTGACGCATTTAGCCAGGGAGGAGCGGATGGATGTGGTGTTCACATCGGGTGGCACCGGGTTCACGAAGAGAGATGTGACTCCGGAGGCTGTGGGTGAGTTGCTCGAGAAGTTGGCGCCCGGGGTGGTTCAAGCTATGATGTCCAAGTCGTTGGCTGTGACGCCCTTTGCGATGTGTGCTAGGCCTGTGGCGGGGATCATTGATGATACTCTTGTCGTTACACTGCCTGGGTCGAAGAAGGGTGCCCTGGAGAACGTTGAGGCTATCAAGGACGCTGTGGGGCATATCTGTGCACAGTTGAAGACCGATAGCGCCAGGGACTTACACAAGGAGATTGCACAGGGCACACAAACCACACACACGCATTCCCATGAGCATCATCGTCATCACCATTCACACTACCATGGCCACGCACATGGCGGGGTGAAGCGCCACGTCCTCTCCAACGCATTGAACGCACCAGTGACAGAACGAGCACGCAAGTCGCCATACCCAATGATCCCAGTCGCTGAAGCGCTCTCCCTGATCAACAAACATACACCACCGTCCAAAATCGTGACCAAATCCATCACAGACCCAGACATCACGGGACACATCATCGCGGAGGACATCTATGCGAGCATTGACGTTCCTTCGTTCGACGCGTCGATTGTGGATGGATACGCTGTGATCTGTGCGGATTGTCCAGGGACGTACCACGTCAAGTCTGTGAGTCACGCGAGACCTGGCTCGGCCCTTGTGTTGACGTCAGGGGAGATTGCAAGGGTGACTACCGGTGCGCCGTTGCCGAGGGGCACACAGGCTGTGATCCCGGTGGAGGAGACTTTGATTGTGAGCACTAAAGTCGTTGAAGAGACCGAGGAGGAGGATGAGATCCAGATCTTGGCCGAGGGTGTTCAAGTTGGTGATAATGTGCGTTTAGCCGGGAGTGATATCTCTCGGGGCCAGCTCGCTTTGAAGAAGGGCACGCAGATCACCGCTGTTGGTGGTGAGATTGGGCTTTTGGCTAGTATTGGTGTCATGAGTGTCGAGTGCTATGCTAAGCCTGTCATTGGGGTGTTGTCTACCGGTGATGAAGTTGTGGATTTGAAAGAGAAGAGGGAGTTGGAGTATGGCGAGATCTTTGATACGAACAGACCGCTGCTGATGCAGTTGTTGCAAGGATGGGGGTTTGCCACTGTGGATCTGGGCATTGCCAGTGATGTTGCTGGCTCGTTGGAGCAAGCTTTAGGGGATGCGATGGTGCAACATGACCTCGACTATGTGATCACTACCGGCGGAGTGTCGATGGGTGAGAAGGACCTGATGAAGCCCGTTATTGAGAGGGAGCTCGGTGGTGTGATCCACTTTGGCAGAGTGGCGATGAAGCCGGGGAAACCGACCACTTTTGCCACCGTGTCCGTTGGCGAAAGATCTAGAGCCATCTTTGCCCTCCCAGGGAACCCTGCGTCAGCCGCAGTGACGACCAACCTGTTTGTGCTGCCGTCTCTTCGGAAGTTCAGCGGCTTTGGCGTTGGCGATGAGCTTCCAACGCTGCCTGAGATCGAGGTGGAGTTGTCCCAAGACACGAGGCTAGACCCAAGACCGGAGTATCAGAGGGTGCGTGTGTCGCAGAGGGCTGATGGAACAATGGTGGCTGAGAGCACGGGCTTCCAGCGCAGCTCCCGAGTGGGCAGTGTCGTCGGGGCCAACGCTCTGGCTGTGCTTCCTTCGAGCAAGGACGTCCCCGAAGGCCGTCTGCCGCGTGGGACCCGTGTGCGTGCGATGCTGATAGCTCTTCTGTGAAATACTAGAACAATGCCGAAGCTCTGTTGCGCTGTAGTTGCCCCGGCGACGAGACAAGGCGCGCGCCGCTTTGACGGGACGGAGGCGGTTGCAGCAGAGAATTTCATCCCTCGCAAAGCAGCGGTGTTGATCCCAGCGGTCTCCCGTCTGCCAGAGCACCCTCAGAGCCACCTCTCAAAGTCCACAGCCCACAGAGCAGAGCCCGGAGCCCTCTACAGTCGCCCACGAGAGCCCCCCAGCGCGCCTCACTCGACAGCAAAACTTCTGTTGTCCAGATCCCAGATCTATTTTCGGGCCCCCCATCCCAGCAGTGCTGCCACTGTTCAAAAGCGCCATCCCAGCAATACACCCACCTTTCCTTCCTCTCTCTTTGTCCATCGCCCGCCCTCTCACGCCCAAACACAGCCAGTCCATCCCCAGCCCCAGCCCAGCCACAATGGGCCTCTCGCACCGCCTGACACGGCAGCTCAAGCGGATCATCCTCCCGCTCGTGGCACTCATCTACATCCTGGCATCGGCCTTCGACCTCCACACACGCAACCTCCTCAACAACAACTTCGCCCAGCTGTCGCCCTACACCGGCGGGCCCTTCGACGACGTCAAACGCATTCGGTGCTACGCCTGGTACGGCTCGTGCAACCAGATCATCGAGCGCACTTACGTTGACGACAGCGGACAAGAGACTACAGACCCACGCGAGGTGACATGGCTCAAGGTGCCCAAACACCTCGATCTCAACGGTAACAGGGCCACCAACCGCTGGACGCTGTACCACGACTTCCTCTATGTCAAGCCGTCCACCAGGGGCCCCTCTGCTCCCGGTAAGGCCATCGTGGACATGGTTATCGGCGACCCGGGCAGTGCTGAAACACCGTCGTACGTCGTCAACGACGTCCAGCACTCCACGGGCAGAGCCAAGTCCAGACTCGACATCACCTACAACTACAACAACTGGGACCGCAAGCAGGACGGCGTGTGGGTCAAGTACGACAAGGACTCCGCCGCAGATGCCATCGTGGACATCCAATACCTCTTTGGCCACGACATCATCGAGCCGCGCGAGGACTGGACGCTCATCAACGGGGCCCTCCAGTTCCAGGGCCCGTCTCCACTGAGACTCATCGTCAAGCGTCCAAGACCCGAGGGCGAGGACCTCTTAGTGCCACTGCTCAAGCAGACAGCGGAGGAGCAGTTCAAAGTGTTACAGCTCTCCGACATGCACTTCTCTTCGGACTTTGGCAAGTGCAAAGACCAGGTCGACCCGCTCTCAAAGACCGAGAACTGCAGAGCAGACGCCAAATCGCTCAACTTCATCCACGAGGTGCTCGACCAAGAATCCCCACAGCTCGTCGTCATCACCGGAGACATCCTCGACGGGCTCAACACCTTCGACTACCACACCGCCCTCCTAAAGGCTCTCTCACCAATGATCTCCAAGAAGATCCCCTACGCCATCGCGCTAGGAGAACACGACTTCAACAAGTATGCCACACGCACAGACATCGTGGACTTCATCACCACACTGCCCTACTCGATGATGGTGCGCACCTCGTTCAACCAGACATACCACAGCATCACAAACTACGTCCTCCCGATCCTCAACCACCAGGGCACACAGGTCGTCAACGCAATCTACGTGCTGGACCTGTACTCCAAATCACACAGCTTCACAGACGAACCAGAATTCCACACTTCTGACTTCCTCAGATCCGCATATGCCTCCTTGGAGCAGAAACCAAAGTTTTCTCTGGCGTTCCAGCACTACCCTATCCAGGAGTATCGCCCCAAGGACGCATTCGCCATTGTGGGCGAGTACAATGAGAAGCACGCGCTCAAGAGCAAGACCGATAAGCAGACCCGGAAGCTCCTGAGTGAGATTGACGTGCAGGCGCTGAGTGTTGGTGCTGAGCATACGAACGAGTGCTGTATCCGTTCAGAGGGGAAGGCTGAAGGGTTGAAAGAGCTGTGGATGTGCTTTGGTGGGTCTGTTGGAGAAGCGGCGTATGGTGATGGGAAGCATGATCGCAGAGTGCGGTTGTTCAGGATGGATACGAAGAACAAGGAGATTGCTAGTTGGAAGAGACGGCAGGCTTTGTCGAGTGCAGTCTTTGACTATCAGTACATCTACAAGGAGTAGAGAAGAGGGGAGTCCACATACCAGTTTTGCATATTATCTGATCGATCACATATGAAGTTTATACGTTCACTGCATTCATTCGTTACGGTTCATTTCAAGGGTTTAATGAAAGTTTTTATATGGCCTGGAGATCATGGTGAGTTCATGTAGTGAGAGAGATCAGTGAGTGCTTAGCTGGCAGCACTGGAGCGGTTATGACCCATGGAGTACATCTAGTTTTGCAAACCTTATACCACCCTCACAGTCCATACATGAAGCTTTACTTCGTATACACAACTGAGAAGTAAACGACGTCATAAGATTAGGAAGAAGCGGAGCTTATAACGTGGTGTCCGGATGTGTTATGAGCTCGCGGCGGACCTGTCAAGATGATGCCCTGACTTAAGTGTCACTTGAGGGAGGTTTGCAGTGAGCAAAATTGCACCAAACTCTCGGAGTCCATATTTAATTGATCATTAAGTATGGCTGTATGCTCAGAAATACCAAATTCGAAGTTTTTCAAAATTTACAGTGTTTTTAGAACAAGTGAACTTCATAAACTCAGCACAAGAGATACTCTTTTTTGAAAACTCTTAAAAGTTTCGCAGAAAAAGTCGTTTTTAGGCCGTCTAAGACATACCAGCATAAATGTCACACATTTTCATGAGTACTTGTAGCTTCAAATCACCAATTATCCCCGATACAGACATTTGTAAGGCATGTTGAAGTTGATAACTATGTGGTGTCCAGGTGTTCACAAAGGTGTCCGGATGTTCTTCCATTCTGGTGTCCGGATGAATGAGTCCAGAAAATTCCTTTGTACGAAGCGAGAAGGGTGTCCATGACGCAACCAAAGAGCACTTGCCAAAACGGAATCAACCCAGCACAAGCGCACAAAACAGAGACAACACCCGACCAAAGCCCCACAGACACAAACAACACGAAAAAAATGAACATCCTCACGAATAAAGAGAAGAAACTGTCGAATCTGATGTACATCCACCAGCTCTCGCACCCAGAGCAGGCCATGTCCACGGCCCTTGTTGTCGATCCAAGAACCCCCTCGACGCTTTCGCTCCAGAGCTACTACCGCACCGTGAGCTCGCCGACGCCGCAGTGGTGGGCCTGAGGTCCTTTCGGTGAAAAACCCTCAGCAGGCGAAGTACAAGTCCGCGGTTGAGGTGTCACTGGATGTCATCCTGTTGAGTGAGAGTCAACGGATGGTGGGCGGTGGCGGTGTGGGCGGTGTGACTGTGGAGCAGTTGCAGCAGCTCAACAACAATTTCAGGTGTAAGTGTTTGAAGTATGTTGCTGTTTTTTCTACGTTTTTCAGGTATCCGATCTATGGGATGGTTACGGAGAAGAGGGCGTTCAAGGTGTTTGTCACACAGGGGTTCAAGGAGAAGAACGAGTACAACTTGAAGAACATGCTCATCTCGCTCTTTGAGTTCACTTCAGAGGTGTTGCAAGAGCAGTGTTGTAAAGAGGAGGAGGACGAGGAGATCAAGCTGATGATCTACTTGAAGAGATCGTGTTTCGAGAATGAGTCCAAGTTGTTGATAAAGAACCTGAACTGGCTTGGTGGCAGGCTGCTGTTGAACGACGATGACGATACCAACAAGTACAACGATTGGTATATCATGGAGTTTGAAGTTTGAGATCGGATCTTGGTTTGGTTGGTTTTCTTTGTTTCACTTCTGGTTTTATCTTTTTCTTTGACACTTTGCTACCTTGTTTTTATTTCTCCCTTATTCAACACTTACACCGACGATTATATGAATACATGTTACTGTTTGTACACAATGAGTAGACGTGTACACAAATCATAAAGCTCTTAATACCCCTCTTCACTTGGTCAACTCCAACACCTTCTCCTTACCCTCTCTGATACTAACCTCAGGAGAGATCTGAATTCTCTTGACGACGAGCTTCCCATCCTTAAAGATCCAGTGGGAACGCTTGATCCCGGAAGGACTCTTCTTTGCACCAAGGACACCAATCAGCTCCTTCTTGGTATCACAGAGCAGATCGTACTGGAGTCCCTGTTTAGTCTTGAAGTTCTTCTGAGCCTTTGGCGAGTCTGCGGAGAGACCGAGCACGAGGGCCTTGGAGGAGATGGAGTTGAAGTTGTCTCTGAATCCACAGGCCTGACGCGTGCATCCTGGTGTAGACGCTTTTGGGTAGGCGAAGATGATGATGACAGGGTGCTCAGCGGCGAGGGACTTGAGGGAGAGCTCGACTTCGTCTTGGTTCAACAGGGTAATGTCTGGGATGTCATCACCGACTTCGATCTCAGAAGATGAAGAGGATGAAACAGCAGCTGGTTTCTCCTCCTTCTTTGGTGCAGCCTTTGTGACCTTCTTTGGAGCGGCTTTAGCCTTTGGTTTGGTCACTTTGGCCGTGGTGGCGACCTTTGGCACCTCACCGGTCTTAGCAGCGACTCTGGCAGATCTTCTGACACCGGACATTGAGAATCTCTGGCTATGTGTACCAATTGAAAAGAGAAGGAACAAGGAGAAAAGGGGGAGGCGACGCGAAATGTTGGACGGGCGACGGTGCGGGACGTGCGTGATATCGACAAAGTTACCCAAAGCGGAAGTCGTGTGGCCGGGTGGGAAGAAAGCGGTGAGCAGGGGGACGGAAGACACGTTCGTATGAAGAGATAGCCAGATCTGGTGAGTTCTCTATCTTCAATGGCACAGAATCCTCCCAAAAAAGAGGCCACCCGCCACCACAAATCCGGTACGCGCAACAGTCCCCGCCTGCAGAAAATTTTCAGTTGTTTTGTGCGCAGCTGTGCGGAGGTGAGGTGTTGCGGATGGGTCAAATACTGAACAAACCACCTTTAAAATGGCCAAGAAGAGTATGAAACTGGTCTTTATACCCCTGAGATCCCCACTAACAATTTCCCGCAGTCTCCAAGCACTCCAGAGCCGCCAGAAGAAACGAGATTGACGAGCCAGAGGCCAGAGACCTCGCACAGCTCCCAAGAGCAGAGAAGACAGATACCACATCGGCCATCATCAGAGCCACTGCTAAGAAGAACGAGGACCTATTGACGAGTAAACTTGAGAAGAAGGAGGCCAGCAAGAACAGAATCACCAAGAAGAAGAGCAACACGCAGCTGTCCAACATTGACAAGGAGAAGCTCGAGCGCGCGATGGCGCTGACGGACAAGCTCGACAACAAGATCAACAAGAGTAAAGAGAGAGCCAGACAGGTGCAGACGGCGAGAAAGGCGAACTGGGACACCATCAACACACAGATCAAGCGCGAGCTGACCGCGGAGGAGAAGAAGACCCTGGAAGAGCAGGAGGCTGAGAAAGAGGAGAAGGACGGTGCCAATTCGGAGGACGAGATGGTGGACGACTTCTACAGTGAGGAGAACACACAGAAACCGAAGAAGACAGTGAACGCGTTCTCATTGCTGGACGAGGTGGAGGCCTAATGAATGAATACTATGAAAAGGTGCCAAAAGCGTTACGTAGCCCGGGCCGCGGGTGATTTTCGTGCGCCCGCCAGCTTCCCCGGGGGTTATCGATCGATGCTCTCGAACCTTCTGTCGAAACGTGGCCGTTTCCCTCGCACATTTTATAGCGCTGACCGACCGCCCGCCCGCACAACATCAGAGCATTAGCCATTAGCGCCCAGTCCAGTCAAACAGAGCAGCAATGAAACTCAGCGAACTCGCCGTCCCAGCCGCCCTGGCCCTCCTCGCCCGCGCAGACGCCCTCGATGACCTGACCGCAGAGGCCGCCGCCAACAACAACCCACAGTTCGTGCCCTTCAACACGGCCCAGCTCAGCCCAGACTCCTTCTTCGAGCAGTTCGACTCCGACGACTGGGCCCAGCTCTGGAGAGTCTCCCAGGCCAAGAAGAACGACGAGTTCTCCTACGTCGGCAAGTGGGCCGTGGAGCCAACCTCCCTCTTCAACGGCTTCAAGGGCGACAAGGGCCTCGTGCTCAAGACCAAGGCCGCCCACCACGCCATCCACGCTCCGCTTCCACAGCCATTCGACAACAAGGAGAACACTCTTGTCATGCAGTACGAAGTGAAGATGCAGAACGGCCTCACCTGTGGCGGTGCCTACATCAAGCTCCTCTCCGCTGAGGGCCTCCCATCCGAGGACAACGAGTTCAACAACGATACTCCATACCAGGTCATGTTCGGCCCAGACAAGTGTGGCACCACCAACAAGGTGCACTTCATCATCAGAAGAAAGAACCCACACACTGGCGAGTACGAGGAGAAGCACCTCCAGGTGCCACCAATGGCTAGAACCGTCAAGACCACCACGCTCTACACCTTGATCATCCAGCCGGACAACCAGTTCGAGATCAGAATCAACGGTGACGTCGTCAAGGCCGGCAACTTGCTCGACGACGGCATGTTCAAGCCATCATTCGACCCATTGTCCGAGATTGAGGACCCAGAGGATGAGAAGCCAGAAGACTGGGACGACCGTGAGTTCATCCCAGACCCAGAGCAGACCGTCAAGCCAGACGACTGGGACGAAGAAGCACCATACATGATCCCAGACCCAGCCGCCACCAAGCCAGAGTCCTGGAACGAGGAGACCCCAGAGTACATCCCAGACCCAGAGGCTGAGAAGCCAGAGGACTGGGACGACGAGGAGGATGGCGAGTGGGTCGCCCCAGTGGTGTTCAACCCAGAGTGTGAGGCCCACGGTTGTGGTCCATGGGAGCCACCAATGGTTGTCAACCCAGAGTACAAGGGTAGATGGACCCAGCCACTCATCGAGAACCCTAACTACAAGGGCGAGTGGCAGCCACGCAAGATTCCAAACCCTAACCACTACCACGACACACACCCATCCGACTTGGAGCCAATTGGTGGTCTCGGGTTCGAGTTGTGGTCCATGGATGGTGACATGCTCTTTGACAACATCTACCTCGGCCACTCCATCGCTGAGGCTGAGACACTCGGTAACGAGACCTGGAAGCCAAAGTACGACTTGGAGCAACAGGCCGTCATCGACGTTGGTAAGACCAAGAAGGAGGAGAAGGATGCCGCTGACAAGATCGCCGCTGCTGAGGAGTCCAAGGGCTTCGTCGAGACTGCTCAGGAGTACATCCAGGACTTCTTCCAGGACCCAGTCACCACTTTGTCCACCAGACCAGCTGAGGGTGCCATGTACGCCGGTGCATCTGTTGTTGTCGCTGCTGTTGTCCTCTCTGTCCTCTCTGCTATCTTGAACGCCGTCACTGGTTCCCCGGCCCCAGCTCCTAAGAAGAAGGAGGAGAAGGAGGAGGCCTCTTCCGAGACTTCTGCCGCTGCCTCTGGTGCTGCCAAGGGTGAGACCACTGCTTCCAAGAGATCTTAAATTTTGTAATGTTCGGTGTCAGTGACACGCAAAAAAAGAAAGAAATGTGAATACGCAACGATTGTTTTCTAAAATGGGTCTCTTCGTAACAGTCATCTCTTTATGTGGGTATGGTTTCTATAGATAAGATGGAGGGGCCAGGTCATGTGAGAAAGATGCCCAGAATAAATAAAAGCACAGAAACACCAGAGAAACATGCAAATGTCTTGGTGCGCTGTGTGGCGTCGTTGGCTGAATGCAAAAGGATCTGGAGCAACGAACACAGGATGAACAACGGCGACACAATCTCCATGCAGAACAGGTTGATCTTGTTGTAGAAGTATATCTCAATGTCCGTGAACAGCGAGTCATCCAGATCGGGGACGTAGATGAATGTGATGGAGAGCAACAGAGCCAGACCAATCTCATGGAGCATAGTCACAATGATCCAGATCGAGTTCTCTGTGATCCAACGGATATCAACACCCCCAGCCTCGTTTGGACTGGATCCACGTGAGATAACAGTGGTGACCATCGAGCCATAGCTCGCCATCATGTCCTCCTGTGTGCTGTTGTTGCGTGCGTGGGACAAGGAAGATTGCGAGTTGGAGAGGAAGTCCATCGAGTCTGTGTGGTAATCCACGACAATAACGTCTGGCTTCTTCAACAGACTCTCTGTCTCTGGGGTTGGTGTCTGTGCGATCTCATCGATGCGTTGGCATGGCTGGTACTCTGTGGAGTAGATCACCTTCTTCAAAGTGGACGAGTTTCTCCGTATGTTGATGCAGTTGGACAGCGTGGACTTCTTGCGTACCTCCTCGTTGATGTGGTTCTCGAGGTCTTCGGGACGGACAAACTTGTTCATATCAGCTTCGTCGTTCTCGAGAACCCAGAGGTCCCAGATGTGGAAGAGGAGATATACGAGTTGGTAAAACACTCCAAAGAGGTACCCCTGTCTCTTCACCAGGTTCCAGCTCGAGTATGTGTAATTCTGCTCAGTCTTTTGCGGGAACGCGAGGAGCAGCAGCGCCAGGAACTCACACCACACTTTGCAGAACACAAACGTCTTGTCCACGGTCTTGTAGAGGTAGTTCACGATAAAACTGCTGCATGCCGCCAATACAAAGGTTCGGAGGTAGTCCACTGGCTGTGGGACGAACGATTTGCCAGAGTCGATGACTGGGATCAGTTCTGAGCTCCACCAACCCAGAGCAGTAACAGTGATAGCCACGATGCAGATGATGCCGAACTCAGTCAGTCGGGGGTTATCCTTCAAAGTCTGCAACATCGTCATTGTTGGGAGAGTGTGCCTGTGGGGCGATGAGCGATGACAGCAGAGGTGGGTCAACAGATGCTGAAGGGATGCAAAACCACTGAGGTGGTGTATGTATAGAAGCTGAAAGGGAGCTTGAGTGAGAGAGCAACCAAAGAAACCAAATAAAAGAAAGTCTTTCAGAAAGCCACACTTGGAAAACACCTGGTGGATCCCGCCTCGCAAACTTTCCCCGGGCGGCCCCCAAAGCGGATCAAATTTCTCGTGAAATGAAAACGTGATCGATCGCATAATGTCCCAAAGCGGTAAATTACCAGATTCGGCCAAATTTCCACTAACTCCGTCGGGTGAACCGCAAAAACCACGACTTCGCAAAACAGGCGCGAGTGGTTTAGCGGTAAAATTCAAAGTTGCCATCTTTGAGCCCCCGGTTCGACTCCGGGCTCGCGCATTTATTTTTTTTTTATGTCGCGAGGCCACGCGTGTGGTGTCCGGGTGTCTTCCCGATCGGGAAAAGTTATTGGATGCGTTCGCTGGGAGCGATGGCGCGCGTTGTGCGAGAACGCGTTTGTTCGCCCCCGTTAAATCGTTTTGCCCTTCTCTGTTCACAATCATTGACACCAGCAACACCACCAGCAAACACAATGTCCCAGTCCAGAAAGAGATCTGCTGACAGCGACGACGAGGCCGGTTCCGTGCACGACTCATCCACCGCAGGCAACACGCCTCTGCCACCTTCTTCACCTGCCATCCCCTTCGGTGCAGGTGACGATGAAGACATCGATGACATGAATGACCTGGATGACGAGCTTCCTATGGATCGAGAGGAGCTGGAGGAGGAGAAGAATGCCGATGATCTGATGGACGATATGGAGAGAGACTATCGTGAGAAGGGCGAGGAGGACTTCTACGAAGAGGAAGGTATCGATGATGACACACAGAACGAGATGGATATTGGTCAGTACCGCAGGGTCACGAAGGCATTGGACGAGAGAGATGAGTTGATGAACGACACAGACTTCCTGGGCGGCATGGATGACGGCGAGCTGCCTACGAGAATCAGAAGAAGAAGACTCTACGACGAGGACCAGGATATGGATGAAGATGACATTGACCCGCTTAACGAGGAGTTGACGCTCGAGTCGCTTGCGGACATCAAGGCACAAAGTTTGCAAGAGTGGGTCGTGCAGCCGAACGTTGCCAGAACAATTGCCCGTGAGTTCAAGTCGTTCCTGTTGGAGTTTACAGATGACCAAGGTAGATCTGTGTACGGTGCACGTATCAGAGTGCTCGGTGAGGTCAACTCTGAGAGTTTGGAGGTGAGTTACAGACACTTGTCCGAGTCCAAGGCCATCCTCTCGATGTTTCTGATGGCTTGCCCAGAAGACATGCTCAAGATCTTTGACCAGGTTGCCATGGAGGCTACGGAGTTGCACTACCCAGACTACTCTCAGATTCACTCCGAGATCCACGTCAGAATCTCAGACTTCCCAAAGGTTTCTACACTCAGAGAGTTGAGAGAGTCAGACTTGAACTCTCTGGTCAGAGTCTCAGGTGTTGTCACGAGAAGAACCGGTGTCTTCCCACAGCTCAAGTACGTGAAGTTTGACTGTCAGAAGTGTGGGCAGATCCTCGGCCCATTCTTCCAGGATGCCAACCAGGAAGTGCGCATCACGTTCTGCTCCAACTGTAAGAGCAGAGGTCCATTCCGCTTGAACTCCGAGAAGACTCTTTACAGAAACTACCAGAGACTGACGCTCCAGGAGGCTCCAGGTACAGTTCCAGCTGGTCGTCTCCCACGTCACAGAGAGGTGATCCTGCTCTGGGATCTCGTGGATTCAGCCAAGCCAGGTGAAGAGATTGAAGTCACTGGTGTCTACAAGGAGACGTACGACGGCTCTCTCAATGTCAAGAACGGGTTCCCGGTGTTCTCCACGGTGATCGAGGCCAACTCAGTGAGAAGAAGAGAAGGTGCACAGAAGGCCACTGATGACGGGATGATGGACCAAGGTCTGGACATGTTCTCCTGGTCCGAGGAAGAGGAGAGAGAATTCAGAAGAATGGCCCGTTCCGGTGACATCATCAACAAGATCATCAACTCCATGGCACCATCCATCTATGGCCACAAAGACATCAAGACCGCCATCGCCTGTGCGCTGTTTGGTGGTGTGCCTAAGAACATCAACGGCAAGCACTCCATCAGAGGTGACATCAACGTTTTGCTGCTCGGTGACCCTGGTACGGCCAAGTCCCAGATCTTGAAGTACGTGGAGAAGACGGCACACAGAGCCGTGTTTGCGACGGGTCAGGGTGCCTCTGCTGTCGGTTTGACGGCGAGTGTGCGTAAGGACGTCGTGACGAAGGAGTGGACTTTGGAAGGTGGTGCCCTCGTGCTTGCTGACAAAGGTGTGTGTTTGATTGATGAGTTTGACAAGATGAACGACCAGGACAGAACATCCATCCACGAAGCCATGGAGCAGCAGAGTATCTCCATCTCCAAGGCCGGTATCGTTACCACGTTGCAGGCCAGATGTGCCGTGCTTGCAGCTGCTAACCCTCTGAACGGTAAGTACAACTCCACACGAACACTGCCGCAGAACGTTGACCTCACCGAGCCGATCTTGTCCCGTTTCGACATTCTCTGTGTGGTAAGAGACCTCGTGAACCCGGAGAACGACGAGAGACTGGCTTCCTTCGTCATTGACTCGCACATGAGATCCACAAAGAACATTGACGATGACGACGACGAGGATGATGAGATGGAGTCCGACGAGGACGAGGAGATGGAGTCCGAGGACACGCCTACGAGATCCAAGCGCACGCCGAAGATGTCGCGTCGTGAGAAGCACGAGAAGCTGAACAAGCAGAAGGAGTCTGAGATCTCGCCTATCCCACAGGAGCTCCTCGTGAAGTACATCCACTACGCCCGTACGAAGGTGTTCCCGAAGTTGCAGCAGATTGAGCAGGACAAGATTGCCAGAGTCTACGCCGACCTCCGTCACCAGTCCAAGCAGACGGGGTCCTTCCCGATCACCGTCCGTCACTTTGAGAGTATCATCAGAACCGCGGAGGCGTTTGCCAAGATGAGACTGGCGGAGTACGTGACTGAGCAGGACTTGGACAGAGCCATCGAGGTTGCCATCAGATCCTTCATCGGTGCTCAGAAGACCAACGTCAGGGGCCAACTGGAGAAGAGTTTCGCTAAGTACACTCAGAAGAGAAGAACGCGCTAACTATGTGGGTTATTTGTGACGAATTTGATGCTTTTATTTTACAGAGCGAGCGTAGAATGCAGCGCCAGGAACACGGGTCCGGGGGAAAGCATGGCACGCACGGGTAGTATCCGTGCCGGTTATCGAGGCAGCGCCCGTCTCCGTTCCTTGCTGGGGCACCAGAGACGTCTACGGGCTCGGAACAAAACGATGGCAAAGCTATCTCACTGGGCAGCTGCCTGCCCCACTCACGGCACCGGATCAGTGCCCCATCGGGGGTCCCCAGCCCAACTAAACCCGACTCGAGACAGCCCCTTACATCAGCGCCGAGCCTATTTGGGGAATCGCGACTTCCGCATTTGGACGGCTGCTCCGCCTGAAACGGTTGCAATTTCTTGACATCAACAAAACCCCGAATTGTCCCTCTCTGCCCGCACCTTCACTGCGACAACGCTCGAGCAAACGGATTCGATGAGCCTCCCAACAGCTTCGACTCCGCTCGTCAGCGGCAACCCGCAGTCCGTGACCCAGAAGGTGCTGGACTTCTCCAAGACCGTGTTCTACTCATCGCCAGCAAACTATCTTCTCGTCTTTGTCCCACTGGGAATCATTGCCGGTGAGTTCGGATGGAATTCCTCCTACGTCTTCTGGCTTAACTTCCTCGCCATCATCCCACTGGCCTCTCTCTTGGCCTTTGCTACCGAGGAGTTGTCCAAGCATGTCGGTGAGACCCTTGGTGGTCTTCTCAACGCTACGTTCGGTAACGCGGTCGAGCTTATCGTGTCCATCATCGCATTGAAGAAAAACCAGGTCCGCATCGTCCAGGCCTCCATGCTTGGTTCCATCCTCTCCAACTTGTTGCTGGTGCTCGGGTGCTGCTTCATTGCTGGTGGTTACAACAGGGTCCAGCAGCAATTCAACCAGACCGTGGCTCAGACAATGAGCTCCTTGATGTGCCTGGCTACCGCTGGTCTTTTGATCCCAGCTGCCTTCCATGCGTCCCTCCCACAGGCCGGAGACGCTGCTGAGTACGATGGCAAGATCCTTGCCTTGTCCAGGGGTGCCTCCATCGTGTTGCTGCTCATCTATGTTTTGTACCTCTACTTCCAGCTTTACACACATAAGGAACTTTTCGACGGTGTTGACTCCGGAATTGACGAGGCCACTGGCGATGCTGACCACGAGGAGACTGCCGAGATCTCATCCGTCACTGCTATCAGTATGCTGCTCTGTGTCACTATCGTTGTTTCTCTCTGTGCCGACTACCTCGTTGGCTCCATTGATGACATTGTCGAGTCCAGTGGTCTTTCCAAGACCTTCATCGGTTTGATTGTGATTCCGATTGTCGGTAATGCTGCCGAGCACGTCACTGCTATCGTTGTTGCCATCAAGGACAAGATGGACTTGGCCATCGGTGTTGCCGTTGGTTCGTCTCTTCAGATTGCCTTGTTCGTCACTCCATTTATGGTCCTCGTCGGTTGGATTATCAACGTCCCAATGTCCTTGTACTTCTCCACCTTTGAGACTGCAGTTCTCTTTGTGTCGATGTTGATCACCAACTACCTGATCCTCGACGGTGAGAGTAACTGGTTGGAGGGTGCCATGCTCCTCGGCACTTACGCCATCATTGCCTTAGCTTTCTTCTACCTCCCAGACGTTTGATCATAAACTGAACTCTTTATAGAACCCTAAAATACCACAAACCCTTACATACACATTTTTGTTACCATCTGATGCCACCTCAGATAAGCGAGGCCAACGGCAAAGCGGCGCAACTCGACCACTCTGTTGTCCCCCAACCGCTACCGGCGGACAAATCCCCACACCAGTAGGAGACATACATGACCACAGACTGTCCAATCATCGCTAGCCCGCAGCTGGGAGTCGTCTTGACCTTTGGACACCCCCGCCTTCCACAGTGATTGACCAATGCCCGGGGCCAAAGCTCCGCATCAACCCCCCTCCCAACAGCGGGCTAGCGGATACAAGACAACCATACACCTCCTTCCAACACGACTCATGACTCTCCTCTTTGTCCATTGGACATACCCTGAGGAGTCAAGACATGCAATACGTGGCTTTTTGGGGTATACATACTACAAACATGAGCCAACCCACTCTTTTTTTCGTGCAAGAGCCCGGGGCATACGGGTACCACGGCGGCTACTCCAACTACGAAGATGCGGACAACGAGTCAGAAAGCTGGGGATGTATGGCTTTTCAACTGTAGAACACACCTATGAATAGCCTGGGAGCAGACAAATTAGGGGGGTTAATTCGAAGAAGTGGAGACGACGGCATGATCGTTCGATGCGATCCCGCCGCTTAGAGAGCCCCGGGAGCCTCCCACGGTGGCACATAGCCTAAAACCAAGCGAAACCAAGCAAGGAAGGCTAGCAAACGGAGAGAAAAGGACATACCGTTGTGCAGAATGGCTGCAAGGACTAACCGCATCTAATCAGAGCTCCATTTGTTGCGCTCACCACTCACCAAAGGAGATGGCGCTTATTACAACCCCTTTAGTCTTGACACAAAACTGAGCTCCGGGTCCCGGGGCCTCGGCCAGGATATGTCTGATGAGCCCGGACGGCGTGTCCAATCAAGCACTCCAGATTTCTGGAGCGCGTTTGGGCTGTACCTCTGGGTATCAGTCTTTACAGCCGGCTGCTCGATGACATTTTTCGTCTGTGATGGAGAGCTTTGGGCAAGTTTCTACGAACACCATGTATAGAGTTGTCCGGGAGCTTTGATCTTACCCGGGAAAAAGTTGATCCATAGCCGCCGGGACGCACTTGGCACAGCGCTAGCGCTGGACAAACGAGTTTCCGCTGGCCTTGTCCAGTACGGGACAAATCCGTTGGCGGCGATGCGAGCTCTGGGACAAGACAAGTCGCGCGCGCGCCCGGGGACTTTGGAAAGACTTCTCCAGCGCAGACTTGAATGCTCTCCATACGGCGACACCTGATGCCCAAACTGGAGAATTCGGCTGGAGGTGGACTTTTCAGTGTCCGTATGCCTGCTATGTGGTCGGTTGGGGGCATGGAGATCTTGTTGTGCTTGTTCTGGGGCCAGCAGAGACGATATCCCTTCGTGGGACAAGACAGCGTCCCCGTTTGTCCCGGCGGCAGATCTTGGGACTAGCGACCGTTGTGGCTTTGGCAGTTCGATAGAAGGACTTTGCTCTTTCCACATCGACGCCTTGGAGCTTGCCACAAGGTTTCAGCGGAGATAAACTGCAGATATGTGCTGGTTCACTTAGTTGAGCCGTTGGTGGAGAAGTCGGTGTCTTTTTTGGAGTACTTCTGATATCCAGAGCCGTTGGTTTGTGTCTTGTGTCCCAGGGCCCAAGCAGCGAAGTACCTGTCCGCCGACGTCTGTTTTTCATGCTTCCGAACCGGGACACTTCACGTGGTAGGGTTCTCCACACTGGTCTTGAGGTCAAGACGTGTTTGGTGTTCTTGGAAAGGAGAAGGTTGATCACTGATCACCCTTGGTCATATATATATGACCTCAAGGGAATAGTTATGACGGTCAATTCAAAGATGTAGCATGTGCTTTTCCGAGGAAGGGGTCCATATCGTGGTGGGCCCCGTCATGAGATGCGATAATTCATTGTCGACTATCAATGGGTAATCTAGCTGTGTAATTGCTAACCTCTAGTTTTATTCATGGGCATGAACTTGTAGATCTACTCAGGGCTATGCTGGCACTGCCTTGCGATCAGTCTTCCAGGGTCCAGTGAGCTGCGTTGTGCAGGTGCTTGTGTTCCCCAGACTCACCGCTCCACAAAGACTCATGACTTCATCACCCATCCAGTGGATCTCGTGATGTTGAAAGACGAGTCACGACTACAGATCATGCTCTCCACAGGCTTGACTCCGATGATCTCGTAGAACCCAGTACGCACTCACAACTTTGAGATCGATCAGCTGGAGCCTGGAGCTATCGTTCCTGTTGAACCATCGCTAATCACGATTCTCAGTAACCAGGGAGCTTTGAGACACCCGGCGAAACTCCCACAAAGCTCACAGATACATCAATCCATATGTGTACTGTATTTTACCTCTAGTGTGGCGCTCTTGTCGCTTGTCAACCCCGCACAACTGGCCCATGTAAAGCCATTATAAAAGGGCAACCAGAGACAAAGAGCAGAGAGGGCGGGACAACGGCCGTATGAGTGCGCTCGAA
Source organism: Petasospora rhodanensis (assembly GCA_030569395.1). Classification (NCBI taxonomy): domain Eukaryota; kingdom Fungi; phylum Ascomycota; class Saccharomycetes; order Phaffomycetales; family Wickerhamomycetaceae; genus Petasospora; species Petasospora rhodanensis. The sequence goes on from JAJMKQ010000032.1 coordinate 28,167, forward strand.
TGGACCGAGGTTACGGGTGCTGTTAGGCACCCCTTCGAGATCTATGTGCCAATCACTGAAGAGTGGGCAGCTCAACATAAGAGGCGATGCAGGGCGTTCCACTTGTCCCCTTGGGAGCGGGATGTCCCCTGATTGATCCTCGCTGGAACTCCAACGCCCCTGAACGCCACCGGACTCCAGAGCACTTAATCCTAAACTTAATCGGGGACATCCCGACAAGAACCACAAAGGAGGGTCTCCCTTTTGTAGCACAACCGTTTCTAGCGACGACGTTGGATGTCGTTCCACGCACCCGGTGCTATTTGGGTACATACGCACGAAAGTGGAGAAACCATGATCCGCTTCGCGTAGTTCCACGGTTGACATACCTGTGATTCATCACCTCCCTGGGGGACGTGATACTCCCAAATGGGACAAAGAACATGGACAGAACGGCTTGCACATAGGTCATGAAGACCTGTCATCCTTGTCCACTACAAGAAACCCTTGCGAAGTCCGGGGAAGACTGCCCCACTAGCCCCGGGCCCACGGCTGTGCAATGAAAACAGTTGTCAGCCAGCTACATCCGCGTTCATTGTTTCTCTGTCACTGGGATCGTGAGGGGAAGAAGGAAGGAGGGCTGTGACATTGGGAGCTGATCCATGCGGTAATGCTAACCGCAGCGAGATCAGATGCTCGCCCTTGGCTCTGTGTGTTCCAAGCGTGGTCTACGGAACAAAGCGTACATCGAGCACAACAACTTGTCGTAGTCCGAGAGATTGTGCTCCACTATAGGAATCCGAGTGTTTGGAGGGAGGCAATCCCACCATTACCGTGAGCGGAGTTGCCTCCTGGCTCCTCATAGGCTGTAGCATTGATTTACTCTCGCGGAACAGAGCTTCCACGAGGAATGAAGTGACGCCCAGCCCATACTTCAAACTCTGGGGTCACGGGAGATCACTAGGACGTAAACAAATCAAGGACGGACAAGTACTAACGCACCACATCGAAAGCGAACTTGGAATACCCAGCTCCGCAGTGGTTGGTTGATCAGCGCCCGGCTATCCCTTCTGTTGCAGTACGATTAACCAGTGCCACGGCGTAAACGGTGTGTGGTACGGGGTACGGGCTAGCGGCACACACCAAATTTAGGGTGTACACACGGCCCATCAACGCTCTGAAACCTCGGCTTCGTTGAGTGTGTGTACGGCACCGTTTTGGGGGCAGAAGGATAGACCCGCCCGCTGGGCTATGGGCTGTGGGCCTGCGTGTTGTTGACTCGATGGAGGGGGTGAAGGAGGGGCAAGAGTCAGGGCGCTTGTCCCGACGGGCGGAGCCCATACATGGCCCATGCGGAGTCAGAGCCAGGACAGGGACATAGCGCCACCTCTCGAATCCGGATTTTTGTATGGGAAAGAGTAGCGGACTCGCAGTCTCGGGACATCCGCCGGACACGGGACATGCAGGCGAGCGGTTCCAAAAACCGGGGGACGCGGGGGACAAAAGTGTTGCATCGCCCAAAAAGAAATTTTCTCCAGTTTGAGATGGAAAAACCTCCGCGGTACCGTCTGGGGCGCGTTGATCACCTTTCTCTTTGTATAAATGGCTGCAGTTCCCCAACTTTTTCTTTTCTCTCGCCTCCGGAGACCCCTTGAACTCCTGTTTTGCTTCCCACCCACACTCACATTTCATGATGGCTGAAGGCACCAAGCCAGAGATCTTCCACTCAGACGACATCCAGTCTGAGTACCTCGACGGACAGCCAGGTAAACCATTTGGTGAGTTGTTTTCTTTCTCTTTTTGCTCCGTTCTTGTTTCATTTTCTCGCTCCAAGAGCACAGGAGGATCATCGGTGTCCGTGTAGAGCCTGTGAGCACCTGCTTTGGCACACTCGGCCCGTCCTTCCCGGCTCTCTATGTTACTCTGTGAAGCTCGTTGCCACCTCCCGTTCTTGCCTTTGTCTCATCTCTTGTCCCGAACCGACGAATGTCCCGAGATCTTTCGCGCGTTTTTTTCCGGCTCCCGACAACTTTTGGGCTCTTTGGATGGGACTCTGAGAACCGATGGCATTTTTTCTCCTCTCTTGCTCCTATTTAGTTTACATGTTTCCTGCTTTGATGGGACAGGCCAGAGCAACAAACACAGAAGAAAACCCCATGAGCCCGAGAAAATGACCTCGAACCAAGAAGACTCTTCTCAAGAGCGACGCCACTAACTTTGAAGAATCAGCTCCAACTTCTGGTCTTGAGAGAGCTGCCACCAACCTCGACAGAACCGACCCACGCATCTTCACACCACTCCAGCGTTGGAGATATGCGTTCAGAGAGTACCTTGCTGAGTTCATCGGGACCATGATTCTTGTGCTCTTTGGTGACGGTGTCGTTGCTCAGTACAAGCTCTCCAGCGGTAGTGCTGGTAACTACACTACCATCGCTTTTTCTTGGGCCACCGCCGTGTTCCTGGGTTACTGTGCCTCTGCCGGTATCTCGGGTGCCCACCTTAACCCGGGTGTCACCATCTCCGCTGCCACCTTCAGAACTTTCCCATGGAAGAAGGTTCCAGGTTACATCTTTGCTCAGGGTCTCGGTGGTTACATCGGTGCCTTGATTGTCTACGGCACCTACATCCAGGCCATCAATGAGTACGAAGGCTACGGTGTGAGAACTGTCTTTGGTGACACTGCCTCTGCTGGTATCTTCTGTACTTTCCCACTTGAGTACTTGAACACCAAGGGTCAGGTTGCTTCCGAGTTGGTTGCTTCCGCCTTGTTGCAGCTCGGTATCTTTGCCATGACGGATCCACACAACGCCGCTTTGGGTAACCTCTTCCCACTCGGTCTCTGGATTCTTATTTATGGACTTGGTACCTCGTTCGGTTACCAGACCGGTTATGCCTTGAACTTTGCCAGAGATTTCACACCAAGATTGGCTGCTTTGACTGTCGGTTACGGTACTGACATGTTCACTGCCTACCACCACTACTTCTGGGTTCCAATGATCATCCCAGTGATTGGCTGTTTGCTCGGAGCCTTCATTTACGACTTCTTCATCTACCAGGGTCTGGACTCTCCATTGAACCAGCCAGACTTTGGTGTTTCCAAGACGCGCGAGGATCTCTCGTCTTTCAGACTCTCCGACATGCGTCCAAACTTCCAGCCAGAGGACAACCACGGCGTTGCTGCTTGAGGTTTTCTCCTTACACCTTGTACATCCTCTCATGATCTTCACACCGCCACGCACACTGCTATTCAAAAGCATCACACCTTCATCTTTGCCCCCTCCATTTTCTCCATTCGCACAAAAGTTAAAGTGATGACTTCCATAGTTCCTGTACTTGTTAATGACACGGTCTAATGCATTGCTCTTTGAATTATTCATCCACCTTAGTAGTATCGTGATGTCGCCTTGTGTCTGTGTCTTGTACAACTCATCGCCCTTCAACCCCACACCCAAGGCGCACCTCTCGATTCCGGACGTCAAGACACGCAGGAACTGATAAGATGTCCAATTTGCGGGGTATCCCGAGACAATGGGGGTCTTCCCTTGCACATGCACGGGCCAATGATAAATCAGCGGCGGCCGCTGCGTTCCTTGGCTCCGCTTCACTGGCAGCGGGGCATTACTCAGATCGCTGGGGCCTCGCCGCTCGGGGCCTGGGCCTCCGATCAACACTTTTCGCGAATTGTCGCGAATTGTCGCGAATGCGTTCGATGCCCGCTCAAATTAGTAGTCGGCGATGAGGAGGAACAAGTCCGAGCTAACTTCTGGTGGGTCTTCAAGAAGGAGAGATACCAGCAGAATGTCCGAAATCGACCTGGGAGTCACCGCCGATCTGCACGTGCACCTCCGTGAGGGCGCCATGATGGAGCTGATCACTCCTACGGTGCGCCAAGGAGGCGTCTCGATCGCATACATCATGCCCAACCTGGTGCCGCCAATCACCACGCTCGACAAAGTGGTGAGCTACAAGAAGGAGTTGCAGGCCTTGGCCCCTGAGACCACGTTCCTCATGACGTTCTATCTTTCTAGAGAACTCACCCCGGAGTTGATCCACGAGGCTGCTAAGGCTGGTGCCATTAGCGGTGTCAAGTGCTACCCTGCCGGTGTCACCACAAACTCTTCGGCTGGTGTGGACCCAAACGACTTCTCAGACTTCTATCCGATCTTCCAGGCTATGCAGGAGGAAGGTATCGTGTTGAACTTGCATGGTGAGAAGCCAAGCTCTGACAAGGAAGGCGAGGAGATCCACGTGCTCAACGCTGAAGAGTGTTTCCTCCCTGCACTCCGCAAACTGCACCAGGACTTCCCGGAGTTGAAGATCGTGTTGGAGCACTGCACCACCAAGGCAGCCATTGACACCATCACCGAGATCAACAAGGACAAGACCTCAGACTTCAAGGTTGGTGCTTCGATCACTGCTCATCACTTGTCCCTGACTGTGGATTCATGGGCAGGGAACCCGATCAACTTCTGCAAACCCGTGGCCAAGCTCCCACAGGACCGCAGGGCATTGGTTCAGGCTGCAACGTCCGGGAAGCCATACTTCTTCTTTGGCTCCGACTCTGCTCCACATCCATTGCACGCCAAGTCCACACACGTTGGAGTGTGTGCTGGTGTGTTCTCCCAGAGTCATGCGATTCCATACCTCGCCGAGGTGTTTGACAGCGTGGGAAAGCTCGATGCATTGAAGCCATTCGTCAACGATTTCGGTAAGAGCTTCTACGGGATCAAGGACGAGGACTGTGTCAACCAGGACCACTGTATCTTGGTGAAGAACGAACAGGTTGTCCCGGAGACGATCTCGAAGGATGGACTCATCGTTGCTCCGTTCAAGCCTGGTCAGAAGCTCAAGTTCTCCACGTACTGGAAGTCTGTTTGAGTATTTATATAGTACGTGTGTACATGCATGGGTTTAGATTGAGTTGTGGAAAGTGTAAACTACAGGGTTGTTCTTTGTCCCCAAAGGACTCATTTGTATTCATAAGCGACACAGATCCCAAAGCGGTGGAGTATCTCAGCTCCCCAAAAGAGCGAGTCCTCCAGCAGTAGATATGACCTGTGCTGCTCTCCATAGGAAGAAGCAGTCTTCGTAAGTTGCAAGCCCTAGACCGATGCGAGTGCAGACCCATAGGAGCACACTCCATGTGCAAACGCCTTGTGTCCAGAGCTGCCACTGCTTTTGAAGATGCTGTTCTTCTCTCTAGTGACATAACCAGTGCATTTCTCCACGCCGAGATGCCTAATGCAGAATTGTAATTCACGCCATTGCCGACTCCACCTTCCAACCATGGAACCGAGGACTATTTTATCGACAAGAAAAAAAAAGTGAAGAAAGGAAACCCGGTAGGGGGACACACTATCCACCAATAGCCATGCCTACACATACGTTCTTCACCAGGGGGCGGGATATGCACCACCGATAAACTTGTATTTCGTGCTCGTAGAAGTCTCAAGGGTAGCGTGGCCATCATCTCACCTTTTGGAGGGGGAGACGTCCACCGCAACATACCCATGCATGTGAGATCTCTCGAGGGAAACTGGCCCGTCATAGGACACCCGTTGATGTAGCCTGTGCCCACAGTAAACATGATCACAGACGGGGGCTCAGAATTCGCCAACTTAAGCACGAAGTTCTGCTCACGACAATACAACTCTGTGGTGTTACGTTAGAATGATGTTTTCTTTCATAAAGGACCCGTGTTTCTTCGAAGACGTACAGATGCTTCCAGTGCAACTTTGAAAACATTGCACAGAAAGCAAGACATTCAGAGCATTGTACTTCCTCGTTAGGTACAAGAGCGGATAGAGGATAGCGTTGGTTGTTTGTGTCTCTCCTCTTCCCTGTTTCCTGAATTTCGCGAGCATCCCACGATCCACTGTGATTGGCCAGTTCTGGCGATGATTTCTCACCTGACTCGAGGGTCTCAGCCACACAGTCATCCTTGTCCACCTCTCCTTCTAAACATGACATGTTGCCATGGAACTGAAACGTCACAGATGTACAACGGGCAAATTACGAGATTATGTACACTACGTAAACAGCGTCTGTCTATCATTTATTGTTTATGTATTCACCGGGGGGAAGCGATATTAATTGTACATCTGAATGTGTGTGTGAATGAGTGAATGTTCAAAAGGGCAACGGATTAGATGTGCTCCTTGAGAGGCAAGTACGTCTTGGAGTGCTCCACTTCGCCATGGTTGTTTGGGGAGATGAGCACCTTGATCTCTGTGTCCTTGTTCACCTCCAAGCTCTTGAAACCACCCTCGATACCATCCTCCAGGGAGACCACTGTGGTGATGAATCTTCTTGCTCTCTCTTCGTCAATGTCTCCTCTCTCGAAACAGTCCAGGACACCTTCGAAATCTTCTCTGGTGTAGCACATCGAGCCCATGAGCTTCTTCTCGTGCTTCGTGACATCCATTGGCCAGAATCTGATTGGCTTCTTGCCCCAGATGGCCACGTTGACAATGGTACCGTTTGATGCAGCGGCATGGATGGCGGTGTGCAAGGTCACTTCGAGCCCTGAGCAGTCAAAAGTGTAGTGGAAACCCTGACCTCCAGGGGACAACTTCATCAACTCCTCCAATGGGTCTCCCTTGACGGACATTGGGTCAAACACGGTAGCACCGAGCTTCTCGGCGTTGTCTCTTCTGATCTTTGCCGGCTCAGAAACCACGATGGAGGAGGCCTTGAAACCGAAACAGCAGAGGATGGTGGCGAGACCAATGGCACCTGCACCGATGATGAGTGCGGAGGAGCCCGGCTCGAACTTGGCGATCCTCACGGCGTGGTAGGACACGGCCAATGGCTGGGCCAGACAGGCAATCTCCAATGGGATGGACTTTGGTACCACAACGGCGTGGCGCGAGGCACACACAAACTTCTCGGCAAGACCACCGTCCTGGGCACCGAGACCACACAGGGACAAGTGTTCACAGATGTTGGTGCGGCCGGCCTTGCACTCGTTGCACACGGTGGTTGGGTCGACTTGGGAGTTGGGGAAACGGGCCTTGTCTGCACAGTGGACAGATGGGTCAATCACAACTTGGTCCCCGACTTTCACGTCGGTCACGTTGGCGCCCACTTCGATGACTGTGCCCGCGATCTCGTGGCCCATGCACAGTGGGGCCTTGTGGCCAGTCAATGGGTTTGGTGCGTTGTCCTTCTGGAAGAAGTTTGGTGGGTCGACGGTGTGTTCTTTGAGATCGGTACCGCAGATACCGCAGTAGGCCACGTCGACGAGCACCTCATCTGGGTGCTGGATGGAGGGCTCCGGGACGTCAGTCTGGAAGCGGAGGTCGTTCGGGCCGTGGTAGACGATTCCTTTCATTTGTTCGTTTGGTGTGAGGAGCATAACAAGCACCAACTGCCACCAAAGGGCGGGACACGCCTGCTTTTTATAATAATTAATCCAGTTGGTCCCCGTGCTGCAGCCCGCGGGGTGCGAAGTGCGAACACCCCCGCGCGTCCCCGGGAGGCACCGCTGATTGGGCCCTGGCGAGGCCCGGAAAAAGCAACGAAAGAGGGCCATCTGAGGGAGGACTAGTCAGTGGACCTTCCTCCACAGAGTCTTCCTTTCGCTGACTCTGCTGTGATTAGGGCTCCACGGGGGGCCCAGAGGGTGGGGGGCGCGGGAGCCGTCGAGGGGAGATACCAGCCAAAGCACACCTCGCATACAGCCAATCACCAGCGGAAGGAGACGACTCCGATGGGCTTGACTAACCACCAGACGACGGCGACGACTCACTCGATTCAGGAGGACACCACCTGGTGCTCCCCCGACACACCCACCTCCTACGGGCGAGGCTTCCTGGGCTCCCTACCCCATTGCACGCCCGCCGATTGGGTGTGTAGTAGGCGTTGCGAAGCGAAAGCGACGTCAGCTGCTGTCATCCAGACGTGACATGCAGGACAAAGAAGCCAGGGCCCTCTTCGATGACTGTGGACCAATTATAGTCACCCGAACAATGGGTCCACAGCGAGTGGGCCCACCAGGGCCCTTGCACCAGGGGACCTCCCCCGGGGTCTACATGACTGCTTCCCCCAGCCGGCCTCCGCCACAGGGTCTCCCCCAGCTCTGCCCAGTGGTGGGCCAACCCGCCTGCGTAATCTTATCCGGCCATCACGTGTTTTGCATGCGAGTGAACGGGGTGTCCGGGTGTTTCCTGATATTATCTGGCGCTACCGCGTGGGTCTTCCGGAGTTGGGGCGGTGTAATCGTCTAGTGGTTAGTGGAGTGATAGATAGCTCATGGATGTTCTAACACTACTGGACTCCTCTTACCCCTTAAAAACAGTCTCGCAACACAGATCGCTAGCCCGTCATGCGGCCCCTACCAAATTCCGATCCCAGATTCCGGCCGGCCCACATACTACGCGTGCTCGATCAGGCGGCCCTCATCAACTCGCCCTGGAATGTTCGGGGGCCTCCTCGAGTGCCGGCCTGACAACATGACGTTGTTTCTGTTCCCCTTACCTTACACCACAGAGCCATGGACCAACGACAAACACCACCACCGAAAAGAATGACAGGCCTCGTCAAGACGCTCTCCAAGCGGATCGCCTCCTTCTCCAACCTGCGTTCCGCTGCCAACTCGCCCACATCCTCAGGCACAGACTCGCCCAAGAAGGAGAGACAGGAACAGAAGCAAGCATCGGACACAGAACTGACCATCAACCCAGACATCGACATGAAGTACGACCTTCTCACTCCTCCACCCTCCGTGGCAGCACACTTCGATTTCGGCAACATGATGAAAGGGATCAAGAGGAAGTGCTCGCTCCGTGGCTCCTCTCTCAGATCCGTGTCGCATTCCAGTGATCCACACACGGCCATGACAGAGGAGACTATCGACACTGAAGCCACCAGTCCTGATGTGTCAATGGCCCATTCGGAGCCTCCTCCACGTACTGCTCCTACAGACGTCTGGGACGTTCTCCAAGGTGGCAAACTCAGTGATCGTTCCCCTGCTGAGTTAGCGGAGATCACCAGATGTCATTTGATTGATGTTGAGATTGACAATGTCAATCCCCAGCAGCTCCTCACCAGTTTGAAAGAGCTCAGTGTTATCAGTTGCACACAGCAGAACTTCTCAGCTATGACCCCTCTCTTCCCACAGCTAATCAACTTATGGATCTGTGACTATTTGGACACAACCTCCTCCCAAACGCATCATTACAACTCCATCCCACACTTCCAGAGACAGTTCCAGAAGTTCCTCCCACAATTCGTCATCACCCCAGAGAACAAACTCACCTCCTACTCTCTCCAGAACGTCCAGTTCACCACCCAGGACTTTCAGGGCCATTTCAAGTTCATCCACAAGCTTTCCAACATCTCCTTCCCAGCACAGATACATACCCCCAAGACACTTTTCCACAGACCTTTTGTCCTCCAGATCACCACGATCCCACGCAACTTCCTGGGCAACGGCGACGCGTCAGACCAGCCATGCATCGAGGATATCCATGCCCCTGCACTAAGGGAGTTACAGATCCATGCCATTGCGCTGTTCCCCAAGATCAGAAGGCTTTTCTTCCCCGAGTTGAGAGAAGTGACGCTCACGCTGAGCACAGTGGGTGGGGTGGACTTCTTCGAGGAGATGTCGTTGGAGGATTATGACTGGTTGATGGGTGTTGACCTCGTGAAGTTCAACTGTGATTTGAAGTTGCTCCACCGGTTTGAGCCACTGCTTAGGGAGACTGATGGTGGACTTGCTTTCCAGATTGATGATTTCGCAGATGAAGACCGATTGAAGGAGATGCGGTTCGACAAGTGTGAGAAGCTTGTGGTATACACCCGCCTGGGTAGAGTGCCCAAGTTGTATGCCCCAAGGGTGAAGAGCTTCACCATCATCTACGTCAATCCACAGGAGAACAACGTCACAATCACGGAACTGTCCACTCTGTTCCCACTTCTCCAGCATCTCGAGATCAGATCGGAGGATTCGAAAGAATCGGCAGCTAAGGAACCACCGCTTGTCAAACTCCAGTGGTCTGATCGTGGACTGTTCAAAAACCTCGAGACGATTCACATGTCCAGCAGAGTCAGGCTGGACACTGGGTTCTTCACACATGCGTTCCCAACTCTGAAGAAGGCCAAGGTGACAACGCTCGCCAGTGTGATGACGCATGGATTGTCACAATGGAGAACCCCACTCCTGGAAGAACTCGAACTATACGTGGACTTCTCACCACAAGTCGGTGAATTGGGAGACGTGGCTGTGGTGGTGAGTGGATACAGACGGCTTCGTGAGCTGTACGTTCGTGGGATCACACATTTGATCGTGGAGAACTGTCCATACCTCGAGCTCATCAACAGTCGGTACGCTTGTCCGATGAAGATGATCAATGTTCAGGGGTCGTTCATACTTAGGGGGCTTGTGTATGATTCTCCAGGTGGTGACATTGTGGATAATGTGAAGCATCAGTGTGATCGGTTCGTGAGGGAGTACAAGACCCCGCCGAAGAACTACCATCTCAGCGTGTATGACTCGTTCTTGAAGAGCGAGCAGGGGAAGCAGGAGGCACAGCAGACGTGATACATAGAGTGTTAATCTATATGGAATACCCCTTTTCAGCTGTATAAGTAAACTCAAGAGAGAAGAGAGAAGTGACTATGTATGGAGATGCCCTCGGAACTCCCCGGGGCCCAGCCCTCGGTACCGCGAAAATCCCACACGCGTTGGAGGAAGACCAAAGACCACGTCTTCCACTTTCCCACTGCTTTCCCCACCAATTGCATCCCAACCACTCACAGCCAAATGCGCTTCCCTCAGTTCTTCACACTGGCCGCAGCCGTCTCTGCCGTGCGCGCTCTCACGCTCTCCGCAGGCGTGCTCAAGACCCCGGCGGGCGACCAGCAGTTTGCCGTGCAGTCGCCAGCTGCCCAGCCGGTGCTCTTTGACAGTGCCGAGTCCAAGGTTGAGATCAGCTTCGACCTCTCCGGGCTCAAGAGAATCCCAGACCAGATCTTTGTCAAGCTCACCACGGCCTCCGGCGTCGAGACGAGTCTCAAGCCAATCACCAGAGTGGCCACCGATGCCTTCACCAACAAGCTCACCCTCTCCTACACAAAACTTCCAAAGGTGTTTACCGCCTCAAAGCAGATCTACCTCTCCCTCGTGGCAGGCGACGTCTCGGACTCACAGCCAATCAACGCCCCAATCGGCACCATCGAGCTCACGGACTCGTTGATCGAGCAGAGCAAGTACACCGCCTCTGACAACTTTGGTCCAAAGCCTGAGATCCACCACATCTTCCAGACCGCTCCAAAGACAGTGAACCCAGTGGTTGCACTCACATTCGCCTCCTTGTCCATCGCGTGCCTCGTGCTGCTCCTGGCTGCCTGGGCCTCTCAGGGTGCGCTCAACTTCAAGAACTTCCCTGGAATGCAGATCAGCCACGTTGCCTTCATCCTCTCGATCCTCGCTTACGAGATCATCTTCTTCCAGTACTACCTCGGCTGCACCATCTTCCAGACCATTGCCAGAGTGTTGATCCTCCTCGGTCCGTCCGTGTGGTGGGGCGCACGTGTGTTGAACTATGTCGGCGCATTGAGATTGGCTGGTGATCGCTAAACAAAACACACTGATACACGGTAAAAAGTTTCAAGCAAAAGGGAAATTTCGTAGGTGGAGTTTTGTATACACATTAGAAGAGATCACCATCAAGGTCATCCTGCAGGGCACTGATCAACTCTGCCTCGTCGTCGGCGTCGTCTGTCGAGGTGAGCGCGTCGCCAGCCTTGTTGGCACTTGGCGAGTATCTCATCGCCTTGACGCTGTCATTGTGCAACTCGTTCACAAACTGGATACGCTGGTTGAACATCTCCTGTGGACGTGTGGTGGAGTACTGGTTCAGCACCTCGTTGCTTTCAACAAATCCGAGCTGGTGGTTGATCTTGGCGTCAATGACACCGTCCCTGATCGCCTTGGAGACGATGTACTCTGCGCTGGACTCGTTGTCGAGATGGAGCTTTATGCAGATATCCTTGAGTGAGATCTTGGTGTATGACAACGAGATGATTCTGATACCCGTCTTGATCACGTTCGATCTGAGTCGGGTCACAAGGGTGTAGTTGTCATCCTTGATGAAGCTCTCTCTGTACTTGGCCAGAGTCTCGTTGAAGAACTTGATGTCACCGAGCTTGACAGCCTTGGTGATCTCCTCGTACGGCTTAAGACACTTCTCGAACCCTGGCTTCTTGAAGAACGTGAGTTCAGGGACGTCACCCGTCAACAGCTCAATCAAAACGTTGAGCTTGTACGACACCTGCAAGAACCCAATGGCGTTCTGTGTCTGTGGGGCTTTTCTCACAGCCGTGGTCACGTTCTCCTGTGCGTCACTGTAGTTGAGCTGGATGGCGTTCACCTTGGCGAGGTAGAAGTGGAATCTGGATTCGATCGATGTGGACACGTCCCTTGGCCATTCAATCTTCTGGATAAAGTTCGAGGCCTGTGAGTAATCGTGAAGGAGGATAAAGTTTCTGAGGATGAGTGTGATAAGGGAACCGGAAGTTTCGTTGTCGTGTTTCAACGTCGCAGTTCTCAAGGCGAACAAGAGCTCTGGTCTGATGGAGATCAAATCGCCGAGCAGCTCCTTCGTTCTGGCAATGTAGAACCACATCTTAGCAGTGATCAAATCGAGCGAGCGTCTGTTGTGGGACTTCATCAGCTTGATGATGTGCTCTGTGTTCAGTTTGTCCAGCTTCTGCAACTCGCCGCTGTCCAACAGGTACAATTGCACCAGCCAGTGGATGGCAAAGTTCACCTCCGGGAGGAGCTCGCCCTTCTTCTCCTCTTCGCTCGTCACCGCATCGGCGCCAATGAACTGGAGCAAGTACGTCTTGTATGTGTCGTCCAAATAGGTGTTCACCAAGTATCCCAACACATCGACGTTGAGCTGTTTTCTGATGGAAACGAGGTCTCTGAGCGTCTTGAAGATGTAGCGCTGATCAAACGTCTTCACCGTCTTGCCCACGAGTTGGAACGCAGCCTCGATCTTGTCCACGGTCAATTGGTTCTGCTGCTCCGGTGTGAGCTCTGTGTCGACGGCCATGGCCTCGTCCTGTGTCATTTTGGCGGGTTGTTTGTGCTGCTGATTGCCCAGTCTGCGGAGCACCAAAACACGAAAGGCTCCCAAAGTTGTCGCCACCGAATCCGCACACCGTGAACACCCGCGAATATTTCCCGATACGGATCTTACGTAAAACACCCGGACATCACATCCGATGGCCCACAAGTTTTCGAGGCAGCTTGTGCAGAGCCCTTTGTCTCTTTGATTTGATAGGGACAGGGTACACATCATGCTGAGGACCTCGGCACGGCTCGTGAAGCCAGTACAGTCACCTGTGATACTACTTGCGCGCCGGTACAGATCGGACAAGTTCAAGAAGGTTGTCAAGAAGTTCAAAGCTGCCCCAAGGCTCCACGTTGAACCAGCCAAAGAACCACGCAACGACTGGTTTGTCGGGAAGACCACAGTGCCTGATCAAGAAGTGTCATGGTCTAGAGCTACACTACCGAGACAGGATACAGTTTCTACTGAACTCGCCGAACTCGTGCACAAAACAATGCTCTCACTCCGATCATCAGAACACTCATTGGCATTTGAACTCGAAGTGATGAACGCACTCCAATCATTCACACCACAAGACGTACGACTCGAAGATCTTATCCTCCCCACACCCAAGACACTCGTGAACACCGCGCATGCCCTCTTATCCCCCTCACCACCCTCACTGATCACCACCTTCTTCAAAGACTCTACACCACAATCTGCACTCCACAAGCTCGCAACCTCCGCACTCAAACACCACACCTCACTACAAACCGCACGGACCACACCACCACAAAAACTCACCGTCGATCTCTCAAACCCTGCAGAGTGGTACCCGGCAGCAAGAAGACTCAAGAGACATCTGATCCTCCATGTCGGCCCCACGAACTCTGGAAAGACGTATAACGCACTCCAGAGGCTCAAGGAGAAAAATAACGGTGTATACTGTGGTCCCTTGAGACTGTTGGCCCGTGAAGTGTACAACAGGTTCAAGAGCGAGGGGCTGCGGTGTAATCTGATCACTGGAGAAGAAGTCATTCACGATCTTGATGAGTTTGGGACATCGGCCCCGCTCAGCTGCAGTACCGTGGAAATGGTGAGTTTGGGAGAGGAGTTTGAGGTTGCTGTGATCGATGAGATTCAGATGATGTCCTCCTCTGACCGTGGGCATGCGTGGACGAATGCGTTGTTGGGAGTTAGGGCTAAGGAGGTGCATCTGTGTGGTGAGGCGAGTGTCGTCCCTCTCATTAAGCGGATCGCCGCTGTAACTGGTGATGAGGTCACTGTGAAGGAGTACAACCGTCTTGGAGAGTTGAGAGTGGAGAAGACACCTGTCGTTGGTGGACTTTCAGGGTTGAAGAGGGGTGATTGTGTCGTTGTGTTCAGCAAGAAGAGAATCCTGGCGTATAAGGCTGACATTGAGAGAACTACAAAGTTGAAAGTTGCAGTGATCTACGGCGCATTACCGGCGGAGACTAGAGCAGAACAAGCCAAGAAGTTCAACGAGGGAGAGTGTGACGTGCTCGTTGCCAGTGATGCCATTGGGATGGGACTCAACTTGAAGATCAGAAGAGTCATCTTTGACTCACACCAGAAGTACAACGGGAAGAAGAGCGTCGACATTGAGATCCCACACATCAAGCAGATCGCTGGGCGTGCGGGGAGATTCAGGGTGGCACCGTCTTCGACACAGAGCGCACAGGCTTCGGAACAGGAGAACAACGAGACGGTGGGGTACGTCAGTGCCTTTTACGAAGACTCCTTGCAATATGTCAAGAAGTGTGTGGAGCATCCTACGATCATGTTGGACAAGGCTGTGATTTGGCCAAGTGACGAGGTGTTGTCGCAGTACATCTCTGAGTTTCCCGCAGACACACCGAGGGCCTCTATCATGAAGAGATTCACTATGAAGGTTGCACAGTCTCCGCTGTACTCTGTCGGGTCGTGTGATGATGGGATGCTGTTCATGAACACATTGAGGGGGCTTAAGGATATGCTTTTGGCAGATCTGCTCAAGGTTGTCAATGCTCCTTTGTCCACCAGATTGCCGGAGTTCACGAAGGTGTTGCATGAGATGGGTGTTGTCATCACGGATAACTTGACCAAGACATGTTTCGATTTGAACTCTTTGGACTTTTCAGTTTTGCATAAGGAGGTGTTCACCTATGACGACCTGGGACCATTGGAGGAGTTGCACAAGTACTTGCTCGTGTGGCTGTGGATGAACAACAGATACCCATCGCTGTTTGTCAACAAGGAGAGCACCGTGGACGCTATGAACCTGATTGAAGAGAAGATCGAAGACATTCTCAGTGGAATGAAAATGAAGAGAATCGGCTGAAACAAATCTATAGACGTTGAATTATCATGTACATACACTTCTTCTTTTCTCCTTACTTTCTGTCCTTAACCCAAGCAGCACCAATCTCTGTGATCTCATCTGGGGTCTTTCCTTCAACATCAATGCAAATGGCGTTTGGTTCGTCGGTCGGCAGCTCGAGCACGGCCAGCTGCGAGTCGATCATCGTGGATCTCATGAAATGGCCCTGTCTGGCCTCTGCTCTTCTGATGAGCTCCTCACGGGACGCATGGAGGAAGACGTAGACAAAGTCGGTATCTGGCTCTGTCTTGTGGAGGTAATCTCTGTAGATCTTCTTGAGCGCCGAGCACGACACGATAGCGTACTGGCCCTGCTTCTTCGCAGAGGCAGTGGACTGCTTCGCCACTTGCTCCAACCACCCCCATCTGTCCTCGTCGCCCAGCGGGATGTTGTTGGCCATCTTGTCGATGTTGGCCTGTGGATGGAGCTCGTCTCCCTCGACGTACTCGCACTCGAAGACCTTAGCGAGACGTACACCGATCGTGGATTTGCCTGTGGACGCTGTGCCGCCGACGACGATGACGGTGACCATTTTTGTGTGTGTCTGGTGTGCAAAAGGGTGTGAAGAGGTTGATGCGATGAAGAGCGAAGCGGCGGCTGTTTATACGTTGGGCGTCGGACAAATACGCGCCGTCCGAGACCGCCGACACTGCAACGGTGCGGAGGGCTGGGAGGCGACGAGAGGGGCCCCGTTTGAGGAGAAACTCTGGGCAGAGAGTCATAGAAGTCTTGGAAGAGCTGGTGTGCTGGTGTGACGTCAGGTGCTCGTCACATCTGCTACGCTTCGTTGACCGCCTGCCCGCAAACTGGGGCCAATCACGGGTCAACGCACAATTGCGGGGACAGCCTGGGGTGCTTTACAGATGCGGACTACAGACGATGAGGTTGAAAAGCGGGCAGGTCCAAGTGTGCGAGTTGTTCATTCATCAGTTCGTGTAGTTCATTCAGTTCGTAGCGGTCTTGTGTCTCCTTCTTCTCCATCACCGGTCACCTGGAGTGTCACCAAGCTTCACAGAGGGCACCTTCTCGATGTCTCTCACTCCAAGAGCACCACATCTCTCAACGGCAGTCTCTGTGGTCTGTGTACCGATCTCCTGCCTCTTCCTCTTGAGGCCCGCAACCATCTCAACGCTCTTCTGGCAACGACTCTGAGTCTGAGCACGCTTCTGGCCCTGTTCTTGGCCCGATCTCTTCTGGACCGCCGTGTGCTCTGCGTGTTGTTGGCCAACTGCTCAAACTCCCTGGACAACTCGCCCAAGACACGGGCATCGAGCACGACGTTGCCTCTGACACGGTGGAAGTGGTACCAGTGCACACGCTTGCCTCTGCGTGGGGTCTTCACTTTGTAGCGCCGCGAGGGTCTGTGGAAGGGCGAGATGCGCTTCTTGATGACGATGGTGTTGTTGCGGTGGCGGCGGTGGTCGAAGAGGAACTGGAGCGAGAGGATGCGGTAGAGGTAGCGAAGGACCCTTTTCATGCGACGGGCTCGAGAGTAGCGTGGCGGCGGGAGGGATCTCATCGTTGAGTGGGTGGGTCGTGGATGGTTAGTGATGGAGGTGGGCGGCAGAGGTGTGGGAGAGTAACCGCCCTGTCAAGAGCCGGCTGTTAGGCACCAGCGAGTCAATCCACTTTTATTCCCCCAAACAGTCTTCTGGTTTTGTGTCATCATCGATCCCCTCTTCGTTACCCTCCTCAAACCCGTTGACCAACTCTCCGCCTGATCCGTCGTTGTTGTTGTTGTTGTTGAAAAAGCGCCATCGCCCGGCCTTTCGCCCACCACTGTCCAAACCACTGGCAGCCAATGGCGCCGCCACTGTCAACCGCAGAGCTCTGTTCCCGCGTGTCGCTGTCCCTGCTGGCCTACCTCTGCCTGCACTCGCTGCTGCCCCGCTCGCCCATCCCGACGCTGGTGCTCGCCCTGCTCATGGCCTCCACTCTCTACAAGTCCTCGTTTCCCTGGCTCGTGCGCCGGCTGGTCAAGACGGACATGGTCCCTCAGCGCCAGGGCCTGATAGATGCCGTGGCCACGCTGGGTGCCTACGAGAAGAACTCCCTCGCCTGGAACGAGCGCAGACGAAGCGCCCTAAAGATGGCTGGATGGGAGGGGAACCAACAGGCCAGAGAGATCGGATACCTCGACCACATTGACAAAGTGGGCGCCGCTATTCGGGAGAACGGGAAGCTCGCACAGGCCGTTGTCGACGATGCTGTGCAGCGGTTCGATATATCACCCGTGGAGATGAGGGCAGGGATGCTCAAGGGCAACAGCAAGGCCATTGAAGCTCTCACGCACTTTGCCCGAGACTGGACAGCCATCAGCGAGGAGCTCGACCCACTTTTCAACTTCATCAACCAGAGCATCGACAAGTACGTCACATCACCACAGTCTACACTCGTCATCGTGCCCGGTTCAGGACTGGGCAGGATCGCCCATGAGCTCGCACACCACCGCGGGTTCCCACAAGTCGAGGCAGTGGAGTTTTCGTCGTTGATGTATCTCTGCAACTCCTTCGTCTATGGTCCACACGCGGACTTCTCGATCCATCCGTTCCTCCACTCCTACTCGCATCACATCACGGTGAAGAACCACCTCAGATCCGTCAAGTTCCAGAGACGCAAGAAGCCCGAGAATCTCAAGTTGAACTATGGCGATTTCAGAGAGTTCACCGTCGAGAACTCGAAGGAGTACGACACCGTGTTGATCGTCACTGCCTTCTTCCTCGACACTGCACAGAACTTGTTCGACTACTTCCAGTCCATTGAGGCACTTGTCGGTGAAGGTCAGAGAGGTGTATGGATCAACGTTGGTCCTCTCAAGTACGGCACTGCTCCATACGTAGAGCTGTCCATGGAGGAGTTGCGCAAGCTACGGGAATTGAGAGGATGGAAGGACCTCGATGAGCCGAAGGCTGGCGAGATGGCTGGATACTTGACTGACAAGGAAGGTTTGTGGCAGGGCTACTACGGGCTGGGCAAGTGGGTGTCCGAGTTCAAGAGATGATTGATCCGTGTATATGTACATAAAAACAATTACCACAGCGTATCGTTCCACTTCTGTAACTCTGTCGACTGTTGAATAACATCCTTCTGCGCCTTCTTTCTCATGTAGAAGATAGGACAGTCCTTGTTGGCACATAGCACGTCCTGGTGCAAAGAGCCCTGGCATCTCTGACACTGTGTCCAGAGTCTCGAGAACTTGATCTCGAGGGAGTTGAGCGCGGCCAACGCCTCAGAGTACAACTGACCAGCCTTTGGTTTGCAGTTCGAGCACAGGGCACCTTGGTTGTTGCGGGGTAATGCAGTCTTACAGCCCTTGCACGTGTCCACCTTCTTCACAAACTTCATCAAACCACCCGTGGTTGGAGCAGCCACAGAAACAGTTCTCGTGTGTGCACCGCTCAGCAGCTCCCTCGTTCTTCTCTCACCCAAGATCGGCTCAAAGATTCTGATCAGAGGCTTCGACATCTGGTTCTCCAAGTAGTACTTCGTGTCAATGGGTAAGTTGTGCTCCAACACGTACAGTGGGTCCTCAGACTTCTCGTAGGCCTTGGTACCAGCGGTCTTGATAACCACGTAAGCGACACGATCACCCAGTGTAGGAGCTGAACCAGCGTCTCTCTTTCTCATTCTCTCTGCGAGCTCAACGTGTGGCTGTTTGTTGGCGTAGTCCGATCTCGAAAGAGCCTTGGTGATCACCAGCTGTTGCATGTCGATTCTGTTCTGGAGCAAGTCGGCAATCGTCTGCTTCACGTACGCCTCGGCACCGGGCACGTCTCTCTTCTCCAAGATCAGTTCCAGGACCTTGGTAATCACATTGGAGACAAGACGACAGTTGTCTCTTCTCACGGTCTCGATACCCTTCGTGTCCATCTTGTCAAACTTGTCCGTTCTCGTCCAGTACAAACCAGCGTATCTCTTCTTGTTGATAAGCAGGTATGGGAAGTACACCTTCTCGAACTCCAGCTTGATCGGGTTGATGAACTTGGTCGAGACATAATCTGCAGCCTCTTGACCCATGGACATGCACGTCTCCAAGTCGTCGTGTCCAAACTTCACCATCACAGAGTCTGTGTCACCGTAGATAACCTCGGCGTCGTACTTGTACCCATTGGCAATGCAGTAGTGGTTCTGCACTTCTTGCTTCGTCTGCTCAATCATCTCTCTACCAAAGGCAGTCACCGACGATGAGATCTCCAAGCAGGGAAGTTTACCAATGGTGGCACCGGTGAAACCGTACACCGAGTTGGCAGAGATCTTCAAGGCCAGCTGACGACCGTTGAGCACACCCTTCTTGAAAGGGTCTGTCTCGTTCTTCAAGTCCTTCTTGGCCTTCTTTCTCGCAGACAACAACTCCTCCAAGATGATTGGTAAGAGTCCCTTTCTCTTCTGTGACTTGACAAAGCAGTCACCGGAGGGTGCCCGCGTGTAGTCCACGCCTTCTTGCAAGTTGAGCCTCTCGATTGTCCTCTTGTTCAGCAGCGTCGTGTAGCACAGGTTGTGCGCCATCATGATGGATGGGTAAAGCGAACTGAAATCCAGCGTCGCAATCGGCTTGTCGTAGTATCCTCTCTTCGGTTCAATGACTGTGGCACCTTCGTACTGGACATCACCGGATCCGCTCTGTTGCAAGTTCGGCACCACGATGTCCTTCTCAAGACACTTTCTAAACAGCTGGGAGATGACCTTGATCTGTTGTCCTCTTGTCAACAGGAAGGAGAATGGGACACCGGTGACTCTCGCCATCTCTGTGTAGTTCACCAGACACATCAGCTTCTCCAGGAGTCGCAGCGGCAAGTACGCATCCTTCAAACAGTACACGGCCAATCTTCTTCTCGTCTCGCTCGTACCGTTCTGGAGATCTGTGATGTTGGAGTGTTGCACTTCCTCCTTCTGCTCGTTCAGGAAGTGTGCAGAGACAGAGTTCAAAGTGTACGATCTCAGCTTGTACTCTCTCTGAATGAACTGGAGCAAGTCGAGCTGCATTCTCCCGTCAATGTTGATCACCTTGGATTCACGGGTACCGAACGCCTTGGAGCTGAACACCGAGTCCTTGGCCTCCTGCTTCACGTGCTTGAGACGTCCAAAGAATGGGAAATGCGCCAGCTTCAAAGCAGCAGCACGGTCCAGTAAGTAGGGCAAATCAAAGTTCGTGGTGTTGTATCCGATGATCACATCCGGGTCGACTTTGACGATGAACTCCTTCCAAGCCATGAGCATCTCTCTCTCATCGGCATGCTCAAACACCTGGGAACCGGTGATGGGCGCACATGTGTTCACGGTGAACACGTTACGCACAAACGGTGTGGACTCTCCGGATCTGGAGACAACGTTGGCGATCTGGATCACTGCATCGTGTTCAGCCTCCGGGAAGATACCCTTACGACCGGCACACTCGATATCGAACGAAAGGATACGGAGTGGGGCACTTTTGAGCCACTCTCCCTCCGGAGCACGGGAAATCAGATCCTTGTAGTCAATGTTCACCTCGAGTTGACAGTGTGAAACTTTACTCTGGCGTGGCACCATTGTGTACTTCCCTTTGGGCAGTGTAATCCAACTCATACCGACGATGTTGCAGTCGATCATCATTCTGAGCAAGTACTGGATGTTGTCATAGGTCATGATTCCGTCTCCTCCTGTGGCAAACATCCCGTTGAATGAGACCTGGCCCTTCTCGAACCCAGCTCTGATCCGGGGGAGATCCTTGGCGTTCACTGACACCACTTTGAGGAAGGCAACTTTCTGATCACCATTGTAACCCCAGATGGACTCCTTCATCACAATCTCGACGCTGTGGACTCCTTGGAAGTTGGACTGGAGGTACTTCGTGAGCTCCGGGATATGTTCTTGGCGGAGGCCCATCGGAGCCGGCACGTAGAAGTAATGCAAGAACCCTGTCACGTTGCAGAGCACAGAGTATCCCTCTTCGGTGACACCAAAGAACTTGACGGCGGAAGATCCATCCGTCAGCGCCTCTTCGGCATCGAGCTGCTGGAACGAGATCTCATGTGTCATGGGACTGAAGTCACGCGGGAGGTCTGGACGGCCCCATAGCGTCTCGTTGGAGACAGCGGCCTCCTTGCCGCCAGACATAGTCATGAGCTCCTTCTCAAACTTGGAGGGCTCAACGACCGCCTTAGATGCTTTCTGCGAGTATGAGACGGGTGTGTGAAAATGTGCGTCATCTGTTATCGTCTGAAGGGCCACTGGCTTGGTGTGGGCATCACGGTGAAGCTGTTCTCGCGTCCCCGCGGGCGTATGATCGTAGTCTTTGGCGTCAATGACCTTCGGCTTCTTCGAGTCCTGCTCGTTTTCGAGCTCGACAAGGACTCTCTTCGACGACATTTCGGGTAGAGGATGTGGCTGTGGTGATGAGAGGCGGATGGATGTGGATTTGGTGCAGAAAACGCGTTGGTTCAGTTGGTTCTGTGGCTGTTGACTGTTCAGTTCCAGTGGAGCTCGGAGGCGGCTCTGGACGCGTCGCGTTCAGGTTGCGCGCGCCCTCAGATTTCGCGAATTCGGGCAGGCGGCTCACATAAGCAGAGTATGGTGTGTGGGTGTGTCTGACTAAGACATTACGTCACTATTCTGGTACGCGCCACACTCGCCAAAACACACGCGATAGGGGGCCCCCGCAACACGGGGCTGTATAAAAGCACAGAGATTTCCCGCCCCCTTTTGCCGCTCGCCTTACCCCCTGTTATCACAATCAGCACACCTGGCACGGCGGACTCCCGACGCAGCGGTCTATGGGACTTGTGGACTACCTGAAGGAGACCGACGACGAGAACAACGCGCGCTGGTGGAAGTTCATCTACAACGAAACCCCGTTCGATTCCCTTTTGATGTGAGTGGGGGCTTCAGAAATATCAGCACAACCCATGGACTAACAGCAAGTCACAGCGCCACAGCATCCACGATTGACCGCATCAAGTCAGCCACGAGACAGACGTACAACGCACACTTCAGAGACGACATGATCTTTGCACGCGCCACGCTCTCCTTCCTGTTCTACTCGGTGGTGTTTGCCGCCGCAGGGGTTGCATCCGCCTTCGTGATCTTGCCCATGTTGACGCTCTCGTTCATTTTCTCAGGGTTGGTGATTGTGTTCTCGAGCTTGAGCTACTCCACGTTCAAGGTGGCCTCGTCCAAGTATGGCCACACTGTGCTCTTCTTGAACAGACTTCTCCGCAGATTGGCTGACTCCATCCCACCATCCGTCGGCGTCGTTGAGGTTACCAAGAAGGATTTGAAAAAGGAGCAGCCATCGATGGTTCAGCAGGGTGTCTCATACCTTAAGTCCTTCAATGTGTTCAAGAGCAAGAAGACCACCCCTGTTGTTGCTTCAGCCACTGCTGCTGCTGCTGCTGCCGCCACCGCCGCCGCCAACAACGCACCAGCGCAGAATGATGGGTTCCAAGTGGAGATGATTGGTCCAGGTGCACCAGTGATTGTTGACGAGGAGCCATCCAACGAGGTTGAGTCTACAGAGTCGATCCACTTGCAGAATCAGCCTGCTGAACCGATCAACCTTGCCGAAGTGATGTCTTCTCCATTGGAGGAGAACGTGAGAAGCGCTGATGAGGAGTGAAGGGGGAGTATTACGAGGAGATGCTTGCTACGATAATGTTTGGCTATGATGTTTTACAAGAGTGACGACTATGAGGTTTTATGACGTGATTTGCTAATGAAGCTCTTCTTGCTACGACTTTTATGATACGACGATCTAATAGGATAATCCACATTTTATGACACTACATGTTTAGGAACACAAGCTCTCCAGAGCTTATCAGCTGCTGTGTCTCAGCGTCGAGAGCATCAGAGTACAACTCACCATCGACGGCGATCTTGGAGTAACACCACCCCGGCATCTCCCTCTTCTGGGTGATCAAAAAGCGTCTGAACAATGGCTTGAGCCCCACAAACAGAGTGACATTCAGACACTTCTCCTCTTGTGGTTCTCTGGGTGGCGGGATGCGAATCTCCAGTATTCTCTGGTTGCTGTTGATCATGGCCTGAGATAAGAGTCGTGATCTGGGTTTGTACTTTGACCACCCTTCCTCGATCTCCTCCACAGAGCTGGACAAGAGACCATGGTTGTAATCACCAAAGAAGCAGCCATCCAACATAATCTCCCGCAGACAGACTTGCATGCTCACTCTATACATGAACTGGGCATCCAGGACAATGCAGTCATCTGGATTCAGCGATGTGCACTTGACGGTTAACCTCGCCAAACTCAAGTTGCGCACAAGTGGGATCGCACTGGACTCCAAGTATGCCGAAGACACCACTGTCAGAGTGTCTGCGTAATCAAATTCACCGCACGACGTGATTTTTGGTGGCTGGGCGAATGGAACGCTGTTCAAGAACGTATAGTGGAGGTACCAGGAACTGCTCCTGAGAGTGACCGGTTCTTCTTGGAAGTCTCTGTACTGGACGGTGTTGATCCACGTGAACTGACTCCAGAGGATGTCGTGGCAGTCGAGTTTGTGGAAGAGGAATGGCGGTGTGCCTCTGAATGTCACCACTCTGAAATTTCGAAGGAACCCGAGCGATGTGTTGGTGTAATCCTTCTCCAGCGTCGTAGTGTCTGTGTCCATGGAGAGTGTGTCTGGGGCGGATGTGTTGATGAGTTCGAATATAGCACAGGG
This sequence comes from Petasospora rhodanensis, assembly GCA_030569395.1. Taxonomy (NCBI): domain Eukaryota; kingdom Fungi; phylum Ascomycota; class Saccharomycetes; order Phaffomycetales; family Wickerhamomycetaceae; genus Petasospora; species Petasospora rhodanensis. Next base: position 52,241 of record JAJMKQ010000032.1, read on the forward strand.
AATAGGTGCATCCAAGTATATTCCAGTACAGACATCAGAGATATCCAAAGCTGTGATCTGTGGGAGGGCGCCGGTGTACCGGACTTTGAGGACATGGAGCAACGGGGCAAACACGTTGGACAGGTTGAGGATGGAAGACGAGCAGAAATGGATCGCCAGGTGTGTGAGCTCTCGGAAGTGATAATTCGAGAAGTCACGGTCCAATGTGATGTTCAACGACCTGAGCTTCTCCATGTTGGGGTACATCGTTCGGCGTGGGGGCAGTTCAGCGGAGCGAATATCACGGAGGTAGGGATTCACAAACGGAGACAAGTGGCGATACTGGAACCTTTCCCATGATGAGCGTGTGTGTAGCGTAGTCGACTGATCTCCCTGGGTGAGTCTGGACAGTTCAAACGAAGCCACCGGCTCACCGTAACGGGTCTGCTTCAAAGTGAGCGTCGGATCCCAATCAACGGTGAAGCGTGATCTCATATGTATCAGCTCCAGTCCCTTAGAACCAAGAGCCGCGAGTCTGATATGGACAAACGTGACATCATCCATAGTGTGTTCAAACTCCTTGATGATTTTCTCAATGACGTCCTTGCCGCCCTCGTACAAGACAACTTCGTGAAGTTTGACCCGATGGACATGCTCGGCGGGGTTGAACTCGTCAGCGCTGATGGTAGGCACGCCAACAACACCGAACAGACGGAGGAAGAAGTCTTGTGTGTCGAGGAGTACATCACCGAGACCTGGTACATACGTTTCAAGTCTGGGCTTCTCTGAATGATTCTTGATGACGATGAAGTGGGAGTGGAGCTCTGGAAGGGCGACCAGAAGGTTGCGGATAGCGTACGCATCCAAGTGGTGGACAATACCGCGCAAAACGGGGAACGGTGGTGGTAGCATCCTTGTGTCCGTGCTTGTATCACAATGTGGAGCTGTGGGTGAACATTGGGCGCCGGATATTGCGGTCTGGTGTGCGTCTATTTAAATTGGGAGGATATCGCCGATCGTCAGCTGGTTTTTCGACGCTGCGCACTTATATCATCATGTGCAAAAGCCCCTCAATTGTATATCTTCAATGACATGCAGTCGGGAGCGAGCTTTATATTACTAGAGGGCGATGACCTATAACGTAATTATAAATATATGAGCAAGTAAAAGAAGCAAGCTTGTACGAATATATAAAAAATCTGCCAGCTGAAGACCGGATGTTCCTGGATTGATCAGACGTGGTTTCTCAATAACCCCGCAAACAAAAGGTTCGTATCCAACTGAGTATCTGCAACTCTGTCTATGCGACGTAAATCCTCTTCGGACTTAGTCAACAGAGGGTAGAAGAAGGTTCCACTCAGAATGAGTAGAACACTTAGTAAAGGGAGGAGGCCTTTGTTGGCGTTGATCATTTCATACCCACTTGATGTTGATGACCTTATAACCTCCAACTGAGCAAGGCGTAATGAGGGTCCAAAGCTCTGGGCAACAAAACTCACCATACCATACTGCAAACCAATAGACGATAACAGCATGGACGCCATCGATGAGAGCGTCGTCAGCCATACAAGCACTGTTAAACCACGTTTGTGTCCACTTCGCCGAAACACATTCAAGCCCGACGTAGAAAGAGCCCTCGAGCTCTTCATCGAATACAGCAAGTCATACAATTTGTTCTGCTTGCCCACGATATCAACAAAGACCAGGTTTACCAGAGCATCGCCCCATATGATACAGGTGCAAACGACAACAAAGCACAAGAGAACAAGGAGACGACCCTTCCGAGCTGGTTGGTCCCACGTTGATGCTGTGAAGCCCCAGCGGCGAGCACACTTGACACCAAGAACAGAGACAGCGTTCAGTAGGAATAAAGCAACAAGGATCAAGAGGGCACAGTTCACAACCCAAGTCAACCCTCCATCCAAAAAGAGCCCAATGCGGAAGCTCTCTTGGGCCCAGCAGCATATCAAATAGATGGATACAAAGTTGACGAAACCCACCACTCTCTTGTGAATCATCACCGCCTTCAACTCAGAGTCCTCCAACTCCAAGGTGCCCGTTGAGAGGGCATGCTGAGCCCAATTGAAGAATACCGCTCTCCCAACCTGGAAACCCACATAGATAAACTCGTAGACCAGGTAGCTCTCATCTTCTCTGGTGGGTTGTAGAAATCCGGCATCGACAGTACCATTGTTGACCATGGCGTTGTTAGCTGGCAAACACCGAGAAAAATCAATTACCTTCTTGCCAGATCTGCCCTTGGTTAGACAGGTCAAGAGAGCAACACCGTTGATGCTCCAGTTCCGGTAGAAGTATCCGTCCACACCAACAAATGCATCTGAGGTCGTGAGGTTGAGAAACTTGTCCGTGGATTGGGAACTGAGGTAGAGAACAGCCAAGTCGTCGAAGTACTCGCTCTGTTGCAATTCAGCTTGTACTTCTTTCTGGTCACCAGCTGCGGCCTGCTGATGCTCGAGTGAACGACGTTGGCGGGCAGATGCGTGTGGTAGGTTGAAGCCAATGTGCTTGGGAGTGGAGATGTTGTCGACTTGTTGGGTTGGAGCAAGCATGGATGAGATCAGAGTCACGAAAGAACATCCCGTGATAGCCATCGTTGGCAACATATCTGGGATTGAGCTCCACGCGATCCATCCAATCAAAAGGACGTAGGCAACAAGGCCGAACCAGATGTGCAGGTTTGTCATGGCTGCGGCGTGGTGTGGTGTGATACAGACGGTGGTGTATGGGAAAGAGCAAGAAAATGGGGTGGGAAAAGAGCCTCTTATCAGTAAAACTGCGGATGTGGTGCGAGTACTGCGAGCCCGGAGCCGACGAGTTCGACAGTGTGTCCTTACCGTTGGATCAGCAGTCCTTGTCCATGTTCGTGCTGCTGGTGCTGCTGGCTGGTGTTGCTTAGGGTCCTGAAAGTCTTCTCTGGGTCAGCGGTACTTGGTGTGTCTCTGTAAGAAGTCCAGTGGCAAGAGAGGATCGGAGCGTGGGGTGTGTGCAGGGGTTGTGGCGAGAGTGGTGGGGATGGCCGTTGTCAATGACAGTGTGCGCGTAGGGAGCGAGCGCCCCGGGAAAGGACTCCTTGTTGCCATCATCGTCATACTCCAACTCGGCTTCCCCTGGACCAGATTCAACGTTCAAGTCTGTCTCAGGAGGGAAGTGGGCAAGACCCCGTGAGCCGCACTGCGCTCGTCCAATGGCACTTGAGCGGTCACATAGTGTCCTTGTTGTGTCACCCCGAGCGCTGGTGGACGAGATGTGCTGCGCTTCCTGTTCTCCGCTCGGCCTGTGGCGAAATCCGGGTCCTGAAATCCTTGGAGTGCGAAGCAGTAACCAGTATCACGGCCCAAAGGCAAGTACTGGCGATCACCAGGCGCCGTAGACCATCGCCATGAAGGAAGTCAGGGAATGATAGATGACGTCCGTCTTGTTTTCTGCTGTTGTCAGTGGGTTAGTAATCCTGCTCGGTGAAGCCCCAGGTGGAGCTGGAGTGTGTGGAAGTGCAAGACTTACAAGACAACGCCAGGAAGAGAAGTCAGAGAACGTATGCAGAGATGGTGTCAGTGTAGGTGCAAAGCGCCGCCTCCAAATGCTGGTTCTTCGTTCCGGACGGAACCCAGCTCTAGTGTGTGCTTGCAGGTGGTTGTTTGAGGTATGTTTGGGGTTCTTGAACAGAGTGTGGTTGGTTGCGGAAAGCGCCAGAAGAAAAATCCAGCGTGTTAAAAACGCAATCAAAAGCGTCTACACCCGAACAGCACAGCGGAGGTGCATAATTCTTTCTTTGAAGAAACCCCATTACACTTGGCCCAGGACATCGAATTGTGTAGGTATGGCATAACTTCCAGGGTCGCAGATGTGATCAATCTTCAATTTGACTTCGTTTCCTTTTCCGCAAGTGCTGGAAAGTAGTGTAAAGCTTGAAGTTTACATAAGCAGTCACGTGCTATCCACCTCAACGTACATACCGTAGGGCGATCTTTCAGGTTCCCAGACCCCGTAGTGCTTGCCCGCTGTGGCGGAAGCCACAGCCTCTAAGCCCCTTATATCCATCAATGAGTGTTCTGAGAGCGAGGGCATTTCATGAGACTATTCATTATAAAGAGAAGAGAAACGTTGTATAACTAGGCCGGCACTCAGTCGAGCAAGCTGCCGGTGAAATCTGCTAATATTATTGGCGCCTGGCACTAGGCGCAAGCTGCTGCATGCACCCATATTAGCACTAGCTAGGCTTGATTGCTCGCACTTCTTCAAAGTTCGCAAAGAGGCCCGAGGGATCGCACGCAACTGAGAAGCAGTGTGACAGAGATGGCTCGACGCAGACTTGATCGGTGCTCCCAACGGCGGCGGTTGTTTGAGTGGTGTGCGCGTATCAAAACCGGAGAAATTGAGAAATTACTATCGCTGTGCAGGGAGTCCGCGGAGTTGGGAGAGAGCTGGCAGAGCTTCAAGTTCACAGTCCACGGGCTGTCCATTGTCCAATGGAGCCCGTGGCTACGGAGTTCGGTACGGTTCCACATGGAAGTTAATCATGGCTTAATCCTCAAGTCTGCGTTGACCCTCGATTATCCTGGTGGTCTTTGCAGACGAGTTGACAATGATCAGCCTGAGTGGAGCACAAGGCTTCCATGCGAAGTCGCACGTGTTTGTGGGCGAATGAGTGTACTCGACGCTGTTGCACCAGACGACTGAGCGAGCAACGTACTCCCAGCGACGGTTGCACAGCGTAGGATCGAGAAGAAACGGCGGCGTTCCGACGAATGTGCCGTGGCAGAAGGCTGGGAGTTCCATGTGGGGGAGGATCCCGCGTGACTCAGGGTGGTAGCGGTAGTACTCGTCCCTGGTGGTGGTGTTGATGGGGTTGTGGGTTTGCAAGCCGTTCAGGTTGACAATCTCCAGCACCAAGTTTGGGAATGAACGAAATCGGTCCTCGGGCTTCGAGATCCAGCTGCCGATGGTGGACAGTAGTGATCTGTGGATCTTAGGAGGGTTAATAGGGTATTTGAAAAAATTGGAATGAATAAGAGGCAGCTCGCCGGAGTACGCAATCCTCAGCGATAATAGCGAGTAGGCATGCACGTGGTGGAGGGAAACAATGCCCTGGTAGCCCCGAAATGTCACTCGAAGGTGCAAAAGGAAGGGAAACCTCAGATAGCAGAGATGGGAGCTCATGTTGAGCTCCAGACATTTGATGTAGTAGTAGTAGGGCCGCTCTCTCATCGGGTTGGGGTAGGGTAATAGCCAGCCAGCGACTCGGGACGAACGGCCGTTGCTTTTCCCCTCTGTGGAGCCAAGTGGCGACTCCACATTCTTTAAACCCCTCAGGAAATGACCATTATCACATGGTATCCTCTTGTCGTGACATATTTCAATGAGGCAGTGGTCCTGGTGTCTGCTGAAGTCATCCATCCAAACCATCCCATCGGTGGACATGAAATGGTAGAAGACACAGTCTGCCATTCTAGGCCCTCCTGGCCTGTTGAAACGGCTGAAGACCCAGAACAGGATATCATTGGAAGGCCAGCGAAAGATCACTTCGACGACGAGAATCTTGTGCGCTGGAACGGTGTCGAAGTAAAAGAAGAACCCTGGCTGTTCCAGAGAGGAAATACCTTCGATAGAGCTGAACAGACAGGCAGACTCGTCCATGTTGTCGCCAGCAAGATGTCTCACTTTGAGAACGAGCACGAGCCCGCGTACATGGGGTGAAGCCTCGACGAGCGCGTAGAGCGAGTGGACGTCGAGGAGGTTGACGACAGTGCAGAGCACCGGCGTGGGCAGGCCCTCGAAGAAGTTGGTCGTGGGCATTGGTCAGGGGTTGTAATGATTCAGCAAAAGAAGATGTGTATATGGGACACAATTACTTCCCAACACGTATTCCTTTATATTGTGCGCACACTGGCTGTAATCTTCTCGTGATATAATTCCCTCTTGCGTTCTGGATATTTCATTCTGAGGGCCCCTCCGGAGTCCGGGCTCAAGGGAAGCTGTGAGCGGGTTCGCTGGAGCTCAGCATGGTAAATCTATGGCCTAAAAGCTTCTCTCCAAAGCCCTCTCCACCGCAGCGAAGATGGAACCCCAGACGAGCTGCACAACAGACCTGCTGTGTGGCCCTTACCGCACCCTCGGAACATCCACTAGTTTGGTCGGGGCCTCCGGTCCAGGGACTTCTCGTGATGAACACGCTTGTCTTAATGTCTTACGTTTACCCTCTTCTACATACCGATTGATCACATGGTTTAGTTTCGGTCTCTCTGTGGTTCTTCCCCGACTACCTATCACACAGCGTGAACGGAAAAATTTTCCCTCCCCGAGACGCTAGCGCTCTTAACTTTTGCGTTGGCCTGCATCCGCTCAATTTCAAGGGTTCACCGGTGTCTGCGCTCTGCTCTTTTCTTTTTGTTGCTCTGTCCACGAGTTCCATCTCCCAGATCTCGTCTTTGTCTGTTCCATCAAGCTTATCTGATCAATCAGCGGGTCTGCCACGACTACAGCGCGGGCCTCCAGTACAGTCCGCTCTGAGACCTTGCCACTGCGCGTACGCCTGTATACATCTCCTTGATCCGGTCTCTCCGTAACTAATCCAACCCTGATCTAGCGCAAGAAGGACAACGGGTATGTACACGAGCCACGTCCCAGCAGAAAAGGGCCGAGCAGCTCCTAAAACGCCGTCGGGGTCGGCCCTCCCAAGCCAAGACAGGAAACGGCGAAGCATTACTGAAGCCAACAAAGCCCCATTTTCGAGCTGAGCCTTTGAGACGGGTATCGGGATTCTACATTCGATGAACGGTGTCTCAAGCTCCGGGGCCCTGTTAATGGGGTGCTGGCAAAGACAGTGAGATCCCACTGGGCCCAGAGCATCGCAGAGCCAACACGACTCACGAGACGGCTCTGGAACCCTAACTTCATTCACCCGAGAGTGGAGCAAGTGGACAGCCAGTCAGAAGGCCCAGCGCTAGGAAAAGCCAAGCGGAAAGCGACCGGGTGCCTGGAAGTTGGACAACGTCGGCGGAGAAAGGAGCAGAGAGGGTTTCTGTTGAGTGTCGAAGGTGGAGCAGTGGGAGGTGGATGCACTGATGGGACGAGCCCCAGTGAGGACATTCTCATGAGAGAGACCCTCATACCAGCAGCTCCACTAGCAGAACAAAGAGACTCCACTCCATCACCAGAATTAAGCTTACTTAAGAAAAAAACCCACAGACCTGACGCACTGCACATCAACGCTCGACAAACGCAAGAGTTTTACACGGACGCCCAAAGGTGCTTGACACCCATAAAAAAAAAGCTGGGCAAAAAGAAAAGAGGAGCTGGAGGAGCTCAGATCCCTGATATATAAGGTGTTGTCTTGCTCAGGTGGTGAATGAAGCCATTGCGTGGGTTATAATATCGTCATCACCATCACCAATGTCCGCACCAATCGCCGATCAGAAGGAGGTTGTTACCGCCGTCGAGGGCTCCCAGTCCTCCTTGGACAACAAGTCCCTTGAAAGAGAGATCACCATCGAGGAGGGCCAGGAGGGCTTCAAGGCCAGAAAGGGCTACACCAAGAAGCTCCTGTACATTGCCTACGCCGTGCTGGTGCTCACTGCCTTCATCGAGGCCTTTGCTGCTGACTCCACTGGTGACCTGGACTCCTATGCCACCTCTGAGTTCAACGCTCACTCCCTCATTGCCACCGCTGCCGTCGTCTACAAGATCTCTGCCATCTGTGCCTACCCAATTCTGGCCAAGATTGCCGATTTGCTCGGACGTGGTGAGGGTTTCGGTCTCTCGGTGCTTATCTACACCATCGCCTATGTGCTCTACGCCTCGTGCAAGAACGTCCAGACCTACATCTGCGCAGAGATCTTCTACGCCATCGGGAGAAACGGTTACAGAGTGTACCAGCAGATCTTCATCGCAGACACCACCGACCTGATCAACAGAGGTTTGTGGTCCCAGATCCCAGGTGCCCTCACCGCCATCCCATCCTTGTACGCCGGTTCCTACGTCATGGATGCCTTCCTCGAGCGCTCCACCTGGAGATGGGGGTACGGTTCCTTCGCCATCATTCTCGGTGTCTCCGTCATCCCACTCACCGTTATCATGTTCGTCCTCGACAAGAAATCTAAGGAGAGACACGCCCGTTCCCAGGCCTTGGTGTTGCAGAACTTGCCACAGGAGGGTCCATGGTACAAGAAGGCTTGGGTCTTGTGTTACAACGAGCTCGACTTGTTTGGAGGTGCCCTGCTCGTCTGTGGTATGGCTTTGTTTTTCGTCCCATTGACTTTGACCGGTAAGTCCAACGCGTACAAATGGAAAGAGGCCCGTTTGATTGCCATGATTGTCGTTGGGTTCTGCATCTTCTGCTGCTTCCTCGTCTGGAATACGTGGGCTGGTAAGAAGCCATTCGTTACCAGAAAGCCATTCGTGCCAAAGCAGCAGTTCACCAACACCACCATCCTGATTGTGCTTATCCTTAATGTTTTGGACTGGTGTGAGAACTCCTCCTTCTCCTCCTACTTCGCCACTGTCCTCCAGGTTGGTGGTTACTACACCGCTGGCCAGGCCAGCAGAATCGACAACTCCAAGAAGGTCACCGTGGACATTGCCTCCGTGCTCTGTGGTCTTGCCATGAAGTACACCAAGAGATCCAAGATCTTTGTCCTCATCGGTATCCCAATCCTCGTCCTTGGTCACGGTTTGCTCGTCTTCTTCATGAACAGAGATGGGTTGATGGAGAAGACCATCTTGCTCTACGTCATGGAGATCTTCATCGGTTTCGGCCGTGGTCTCTACTCCTCTGCCCTCCAGGTTATCATCCAGGGTATTGCCGGTGTCGAGGGTGTCGCTATGTCCACTGCCTTCTTCATGGCCTTCTCCTCTGTTGGTTCCCTTGTTGGTTCCGCCATCGCTGGTGGTATCTGGAACTCTGTCGCTCTTTCCAAGCTCCAGAAGCACTTGCCAGAAGAGTACAAGGCTAATGCTACCAAGATCTACGCCTCCATCACCGTTGCTAAGAAGTTCAAGAAGGGCACTCCGGCCAGAGACGCCATCTCCCTCGCTTACAGAGAGACTATACAGATCATCGGGTACACCGGTCTTGGAATCATCGCTCCAATGCTCGTGCTCATGTTCTTCGTCCAGGAGGTCAAGCTCACAGACAAGCTCGATGCCTATGGTAACACTGATGATGAGATTATCCGTGATGTCAACTCCACCTCCGAGGATGAGGAGTCTATCAAGAAGGACGATCCAAATGTCTTGTTGCAGCAGGAGAAGAGAACCTGGAAGAACTTCTGGAGAGTCTAGAGAAGTGGTTGTTGTATATAGATTGTGATTTTCTTTCGTTTGTCTAATTGTTGTTTCCATGTTGCATGTTTGATGAGTCTGTGCTGTAGAAGCTTGAGTGAAGAGATGGAGACTGAGCTTGATGAGTATGGAAGTGTGGCCCTTACCGGATGACATAAGCTACGAATAATAAACACCTGGACACCACAGAATGCCCTCCGTCCCCCGTGTCCCCAGACTTCAACAAACACAGACCTCTTCACCCCTCTCTCACAGGGGCAGCGTCATCTTTCAAGGTCCCATCAATGGCCGAGGAAAAATATACCTACCGACAGAAAGTGAACCTGGAACGACTCCGATTCGTACAGACATGGCTCGAGATCCTCCAAGAGCAGGGACATACACACGGCAAGATCAAGCTGCTTAAGAGTCCGGAGGACATCCTACGACTACATCGTGCTGCTGCGGGTGATGATGAGGCGATGATGAAATCTAGTCACCATTCATGTGCATTAATCACACGGCAGAAAAGGATGTTGAAGCGGTTGGATGAGTATCAGAGTTGCCTCGCACAGGGAATCAAGATTGGGCCATCGCCGGATTTCGTCCATCCTGAGAGGCTATTGAGGACGCGCAAAAGTGCCAATGAGGGACTGTTCGAGTCGTCGTTATTCAATGGGGATGTGGAAGTGTTGAGGCTGTACGATGGGGATCTGACGCGGACTCGAGAGCTTGTTCGGGAACTGAGTGAACAGGTTAAGGAGAAGAAGACGAGGAAGCAGTACACTTTTGGGACGAACACCTTTACACGACGTGAAAGCATGAAGTTTGTCACTGCCGTGGTCACTGTACTACAGATGAAGCTGGATGCTTCCGAGGTGGTGGACCCCATGGGACTATTGAAGTTCAGCGATGACGACTTGAAAGAGGTGTACTTCCAGCTTGAAGGCTCACGGCATGGGTACGACGATAAAGATATACAGCAGCTTCGAGATCAGGCCTCGGATCTGGTGGGTGATTACACGGTGTACTCGGACTTGAGAAAGACGTTCAGAGTGAAGTTCACACCACCGAAATACTTGTACTATCAAAGCTCGAGGACAGCGATCCACCAAGCTCACTGCAAGCAGAAACGACTCCTGGACAACTTTCTCGCACTCATAGTCCGTGCGGACAACCGTGATTTGGAGAAATTGTGGACGGCGATGAGTGCCATTGAGGTGAAGTTGGGTGTGGATCTCGACTGGACAAAGAGTCTTGCTGTGCCATTACAGAGACCAGGACATCAACAACGCCACGCATCACTCTCCAAATCCAGCTCCAGTGAGATTGAGGGGAATCTGTCGATGAAGTTCCACGCAGTGGCAAGCGCTCTGTCCTTGCTGTTACCGCCTGAGAAGAGCTCCTTGTTGCTGTCATCGCAATTCACACGCGAGGAGCTGGTCAAGGCGCTGTATCACCTATTGCCAATTCCAGATGTGATGATGGCCACTGCCGATGTGATGGTTTCGAGAGTGTTGGGAAGATAGATATAGCTGTAAATTCATGAACGAACTGATGACTTACCCTTTTGGGAAATGGTGATCTTGCGCGGTGTAGAGGTCTTTTTTTTTACGGCGGTCATCGTCACGAAGACATAGCGTTCACAGCCACCAAATCAGCCAAGTTCACATACAAAATGGATCTATCAGAGACGACTGAGAGACGAACGCGGTATGGCGCCTATGAGAAACAGCGCTTGCCCTTCCTCGAAACGTTTGCCGCCGTGATCAGATACAACTTCGAACGCGGACACCTCGCAGAGGGCATCACCACGGAGTTGCAGGATCTGGACTACGAGTACATCCACCGCCAGTTGGACTCGTCCACAGGCGTTGAGGGCCTCGGAAATGTGCTGGACATAGGTACGAGGGCCATCTATGCTGAGATGCGGAGGAAGTTGATCGAGGCGTACCACGCATACCTCGAGTTGAGCGCTCAGGGGGAGATACCGACGAGTGTGGGGAAGGATCCGTGGACGCAGTTCAATGTCACGAGCAAGAATCAGAAGGTGAGGCAGAAGATTGGATTCATTGGTGATTTGCAAAAGCTGGTGGCTGTCTTTGAGGAGTGGAAGCGGTTTGATGCTTCTGTGGGCGTGACCGCAACGGGAGCAGCACCGGCAGCAACACCAGCTCCATCACCCGCACAGCCACAACGAAAAGTTTCAACACCGGCTCCAACACAATCACCGACAAAAGCACCAACAGAGACGGCATTGGTACGAAATGTCCGCACCGCAGACGCCACATCCAAAAAGAGACAGTCCATTGAATCACTTGAACCATCCAAGCGTCGTCATCACGTTGAGACGTACACCACTGACGATGATCTCCTCCTGAACCGACTCCACCACGTTGTTGACTCATTGACAAAGCTCTCCCTCCCACTGGAAGACCTGGCTAAGCTTCTGGGGCCCTTCTCGTCCTTCTCCAAGACAGAGCTTGTCCAGAGGCTGTATCCATACTTGCCAATGAGAGAAGTGTTGATGATGCACATTCAGTTGATGTTGAAGGAGGCTCAGTCGGGTCAAGTGACGGGGAAGAATACCGCTTCGAGGAAGACCAAGAAGCTACAGGGTCCCAAGGTGACAAAGAAGACAGATGCAGTCCCTCAAACTCCAAAGGCGAAGACCACTGCCGCACATCAGACGACACCGAGAGCAAAGAACGCTACGCCAAAGGCTGCTCCAAAAGATACTCCAAAGGCTACTACAAAGGCTACTCCAAAGGCGGCAACCAAGGATACTCGACGGACATCTTCAAAGGCAACTCCAGTGCGTGCTGAACCTTTGGAGGCTAGTTTGAGTGAGCTCAGTGATCTCGATACGCAGACTCCATCACCGGAGAACGAAGGAAGAGGAACCTCTGTCCAGCAGTCTGATGATGACTACGCTTCCGAGGCGGACAACGAAGAGACTTTCAGCTTTGGAGTGGAGGTGATCAACGTATCCACGGATGAAGACGATGACTGACTACGATTCATACAACGACCAAACGAGCACAACATTAATTAGACAAACGGAACAACAACTGGACTCAAGATAACGTCTAAGCAGAAATCTTAGACTCCGTAGACACAGCAGTCTCCGGATCCTCAGCCTTCTTCTCCCCCTTGAACATTCTGCCAAACGTGGTTTTGTACCACTTGTCATCATCCTTGAGCACAATGGCATCAACCTCTGTACCTTCGTCAAAGGCAATCTTGTCCGTGAGTGGTGGGTCTCTAAGGAAAAGCGAGAATCCAACGAGCAGGGCACAGAAGCAGACAGCGACAATGGTGAGCTTACGCTGGATGTATCTGTATGCCTCCACGACGGCCATTCTCTCCGGTGTGCCCCATGCGTACTCAGCCACAAAGGTGTATGGGTCAGAGTAGGCAGAGGTGGCCAAAGTGGCATTGCCCAAGTTCTTCTCCAAACGGGCTGGGAGGAGCTGTGTCCAGATGGCACCGGAGACGGAGTTACCCACAGCCGAACCAATTCTGTACAAAGTGTACGACAAAGCGGTCACTGTGGCCATGTGCTCGTGTGTGGTTGCACTCTGCATCGAGACAGAGATAGGATAGGAGAACATGGTGGCACCGATACCCCAGACAACCATGGCGCCAATGATCCCGGAGAAGGACTCGTGCCCGCCTCTGAAGTGATAGAGGAGACCCGTGGCGAGGAACCAGAGCGAACAGCCGAGCACGATGAACGGTTTGAGTCTGCGGACGTATGCCACGAGCAGGGCGAAGAAGGGACTCCACACCACGGAGACGAAGGAGTAGAGAGAGGTGATTCTTGTGGCTGCTGCGACGGATTGGTTCACGGCAACGATGAGCACAGTGTAGAGGTAGTCAGCGGCCATGTAGTAGATAAAGTCGAGGAGGAAGGAAAGTGCCAATGCGGCCCAGATACCACGGTCCTTGAGGAGCGGGAATGGTGCGAGTGGATACTTTGCAATCTTGGCCTCAACGAAGACAAACACTGGAATGAGGACGAATCCGAGAACCAATGGGCCAATGATCTTGCCGGACTTCCATGTGTCACGGACACCAGCAGCCAAGGTGAGTGGGACAAGGATGCATCCGAGGAAAACAATCATCAGGAACACACCAATGGCATCCACTCTCCAAAAGAGTTCAACGAGGGTCTTGCGCAGGCCGTGCTTCTTGTAGAACGAGTCCTGGGACTTAACCTCGTGCCATTCTTCAGTCTTGGAAGCCATCCATCTCATATGGAGAAGACAGGCGATGAATGGGAGGGATGAGAGTGGGAAGATGAAGGCCCACATACCAATACCCCAGGACCAGTTGTCCATGCCCACAGCAGAGGTGACGTTACCAGAGATCCACGTGTTGATGATGTATGGCAACGTTGGGATGAACTGGTAGAACAATCTCCATCTCAAGGTGGACATGTCCGAGAGAATGAGCAGGACAATGAGGAGGACACCGACGTAACCCAGGTTGTAGAACACAGAGCCGGCACAGTATCTTTGAATGTCGTAGGCCTGGGACTGGATGATGGTACCAATGACGTAGAACACAATGGCGGTGATGAGGAGGACAAGACGACCAAAGACATCTGAGAGACGGGCGTAGACGATTTGAGAAGCGGCTCCGATGACGGCGTTGATGACACCAATGGTGGAAATCAAGGAGTGCTCACCATAAGAGGCAGAGGCCATGGCGGTGAAGACGTATCTGATGTTGGCATCGAGACCGTAGCCGTATCCAATGAGAAATGCGGAGAAGAGCAGAACAATCGTGAGGGGCAGCGAGTTTTTGTACTGCGCCGCCTGGATCTCAGCCTTTCTCAGCGTGAGCAGCTTCATGCCGTGGTAGTCCTCATCCTGCTGAGTAGCGAACTCCCTTGGGGCCTCCTGATAACCCGTTTTGGCCGGGGCGTCGACGGTGGCAGCGGCGGAGGGCATTGTGAGTTGTGTGAGGGTGGGAAAGAGGGGAAAAAAACAGCGCAGAAGGACAAGATACAGTTCGCTTTATATAGACGGGGCAAGGATTTGCACCCGCAAAAGAAACTGCCAACCTTAACTGTGCAGCAGGCGGCGTTATGGCGGGCAGGCGGTGCAGCAGCGAATCACCGCTCAGGCCAGCTGGGGACCGGGGAGTTGCGCTACAGAGCCCGTTTGGGGGCGGAGATGGTCGCTATGTGGCTGAAAAGTGTCTCACGAGTGTTTCTCCTGTTCCCGTGTCGATTCAAGTGGACCCACAAAGACACCCCAAAGCTCCTCCGCCAGCGCGCTTGCGCCCCAGAAATGGACCTTTCTACAGCAGCGGCAGGCGCATAACCGGGGCAGCTTTTGGGAAGTACAGTTGAGCGGATATCCGCGTTGAACCAACCACGAGATGGCCGTAGATAGTAGCAGAAGGTGGAAGCTTAAATGAAGACGAGGAGAAACCCCATCGACGTCCACCACTTCTCCTGCCCACACAACGTCTTCGTATAACTCCGCTGTGAGGGGAGATATCCGCGCCTGGCGCATGCGCACACCCTTGCCACGACCCACCCACCACCGTTCTGGGGGTGACCTGGCACTGTCATGTCCTTTTCCCTCTCCGCCATTGGCTGGAGAGACCTCATTCTCACACTTACTGTGGCCTGCAGAGCCTACGGCGTCAAACATCCCATTTGCGCCCAGACAGAAGGCCGGTTGCCAGGGGTACCTGGACCCCCTACGCACGGCAACTCCGCTCGCCATGCACAGAAAGAAAAAACTTTTCCAATTGCTTTTTTCTTTTCTCCGTTGCGGACCTCGCCTTCTGATCGCCGGATCTGTGGCTGGTGATTGGTCTGGCCATTGATCTGTTTTGGGATGTGCATGGGGATGCGGCTGTGGTGTTGATGGGCAGCTCGTGTATGTATCCTACCCGGAGATCTCTACTATCCTACTCTGGAGACCCTCGATGCTCTGGTGCTTACTCAGGCTTTGTAAAGGTTGTGTGACATGTCTGGACAGCTAGAATTCCATGTTTGGGGGGTTTCGGGTGAGCATAGTTTGCCCAGCTCTACCGCACTGTAAACCAAGTCGCTCTATCTCTGGAGAAGCACAGAGAGCTGAGCCTGAGCCTGTAAACACCCCAGTCTGGGGCCAGCTTGTTCAGCACCACAGCTCGCATAAAGAGTTCACGTTGCTTCTGGTGCAAGCCGTGCTTTGTACTCTGCTCTCTATAAACCAGCAATTGTACATGGAGGGGAGCCATCATCTCTCTAGGCTAATGCAATGTGCAGCATGCAATCAAACCACCCTACGATCCCATTCTTGCAACTATCAAACATCTATTCATCTCCCCATAATCCCATTCATACTCGGCAACGCGGTCCCATATACCATCTCGGAAGACTGATCCGGTGGACTGAGACCGCTGAACGTCCCCTCAATCCTTGTCTGGAACTGCAATTCCCTTCTGCTCTCCTCCTCTGCAGCGTCGTAGAACTCCTCCTCATCCTCCAGCATTTCTTGTAGATGCGCTCTCAGGAGTGAGGGGACCGAGATGAGGTGATACAATCTCTTCACCACTTCTCCGCCGGTGAACTTGGACTGTGGGCCAAAGAGGGCCATGAGCTTCTGGTCTCGTGTTGGGTCGTCTTTGAGAACGTTGTTCAACGCTGGTACGAGGTCTGCGAGACGTGCGGTGAGCAAGTCATCCACCTCCTTGTACGACTCCACCTCTGCTCTCTTGACTGGTGGCTCCGGCTGTGGTGTTGGTTCTTTCGGGATACTGGAAACAGAAGCAGGAATCAATGGAATTCTCGATATGGCAGGGGGTTTGGGTGGGGTATCCAGGACACGGATCCCGCGTTCATACCTCCTCAGCATCTCCAAGTCCTCGTTGTTCTTCCTCTTTTGAAACACCTTCCATCCCTCCGTATGCGTCATCTGTCCATTCTTGGCCTCCTTCTTGAACAACTCAGCCAACTGGTCCCTCTGCGACTGTGGCATGGTCTTATCCAACGCGTAACGCGGTGGTTCAAACTTGATCCCCGTCACGTCGTGCAACCTCCTGTACACCTTGTACAACTCAATCAGCTTCTCCTTCTTCCGGATCAACTTCTTCTTATCATCCACGGTGAGAACATCCGTAGCATCACCCAGCTCCGGGTGCGTGGTCAACAACAGCTTCTTCAACGCGAGGTAATCCTCCTTGACGAAGGTGGGGGCAATGCCGACATCACGACCCGGGTTCTCCGCCTTCTTCTTGTCCAACACCTGTGTATAAGCCCTCACCAACGCCAGGCGTCTCATATGTGCCAGCCTCTCCTCGTGGATCGCTGTGCGCTTGTACTCCATGTTATCCGGTGCCATTGTTGATGCTGTGTTGTTGTTGTTGCTAATGGATTGAGGGGGGTGGCTCTGGGAAATAACGTCCACTGAGTCCCTTTTTTCGGGGGTCTTTGGTCCCCGTGGCTGGTTCTTGGTTGCACATTTGGTGTCCGGGTGTCTATTACATACATGGCACGTGATTGGTACGGGACACATCATTCATTAGACATTCATATTAGAACACGCTTGTTCTCTCCTCTTCCAAAGATCCGTGGCTTCTGGCTAGTATGTTGGGTCCAGTCCATCTTTAGCACCTGTGTAGCTCTACTTACCGGCATCTCCTCCTCCTCCTTCTTCCCCTGCTCCACCTCCATCAGAGACCTTACCGTCACCACATTCAACACCTTCTGGCTGTTCTTCTCCATCTCTAGAGACTTCTCCCGCTCAATAGCCCGTGTGCGTTCCCATCTCCACAAGAACTCCAAGTGGCGGTTGTCCTTGCTCTGGACAAGTATCTCCTCGAACGTCTTCACCTGCTCCGGAGAGTCGAACAAAAACCAATGATGCGACATCCTGTGGGGATAGACATAGTGTTCCGGCTCAAACCGCACATCCGGTGCCTCGAGCTTCAAAGTGCGATATACGCTGTATAGCTTGTGCAAAGTGGTGAGTCTCTCCCTTGTGCCCTCGGCGTTCCTCTTCATCACATCCAGTGCGGTCGTGATCACTTTCACCTCGTCATCAGTGGGGGACTCTGGCAGTTTGTCCAACTTGCCATGTTCCAGGTAATTCGTCAACGCACACGCCAAGGTCAAGTCCTCAGACCAACCATCAATGGGCCGCGGTTTGCCCTGTGTCTCTGGATCCGTCTTCCCAAGCGCCTCCTTGATCTTCTTCAGCAGCGCGAGTGCATCTTCGGCAGACTGCTCAATGTAAGCATCCAGTACGGCAAGATCGCCATTGAAGAGCGATCGTTTCACACTGCGGACTGAGTGACTGTCTTTTTTTATGTTTTTGTGAAGTTGTGGATACTGGAACCAGGGCACCCCGGAGAACTGAATCCGCAGGGCCGTCTTCATCCTCCTGAACACCTCCAGCCGAGCCATCACCGCCATCACGCGACGCCTCAAGACGTCTCGCTCGATGGGAACCCCGTTGGGTGTTGGACACGCCATGCCCAGTCGCTCGTAGTGCTCCTCGTCCAGGTCGATGGAGCCCTTGCGTTGCTCGCTCGACTGCTGTAGACACCGGACCCAGGCATGGACGAGGTTGAGCCGCTCGTAGGCAACCGTGTAATCTTTGGTATATTTCGGCGTTTGGTGAGATGACATTTTACAGGTGTCCCCGTTGTGGGCTGTCGTGGACTGTGTGGGTCGCCGGCTGTGTTGTTGATACGGTGTTTTCAGCTTCGGCGGCGGACAAGCGCGACTTAGCTTTATCACCTCCACTTCCATGGGCAGGGAAGGCATTTACATAGTGCACTGGGTGGGAGGAGCTGGGCCCTAAACACCATTGCAGCTGCGTAGCGTAGTCTGTCTATGTAGGATTGAGTATAGACCGGTTCATCTCGAGCAGCGCCTCCGCAGTGGCCAACAACACGTCCGGGATGGGCAGCAGGTGGTACAGCGTCTTGACGAGCTCCTGTCGGCTCACCGTCGCTAACAACTCGGTGCTCTTCTCGTGGGGCATCAGCATCAGCACCGCGTTGCCCACTTTGTCAAACTTGAGAGAGAGATTGTACTCTGCTGCTGGTGGCGGCTGTTGAGGCGTTGGCTGTACTGTTTCATTGCCCTTGTGTCCTATGAAAGGTGTGACCCTCTTGGCCTTCTTGTCCTGCCCCCATCTCCACAGATACTCCAAGTCCCTGTTATCACTTCTGTTAGTGAACCGTTGAAACTGCGGCAGTTGTCCGTACACTTTGAAGTAGGAGCTGTGGACCCTGAGGTCTGCGCTCTCTGGATAGACGAACAACTCCTTGGCCCTGAAGTCCACGAAAATCTGATCCACCAGTGCCCGATACACCTCGTAGTCCTCCATTAATAGCCTGTGCATCTCCACAACCTCGCTCTCCTGTTTGTGCAACGCCGAGCTCACAACTTCGAGAGCTGTACCGCTCAGCACTCGTGGGATATCACCATTGGTCCCATAGACGTGTTCCTGGGCCTTGTGCAACCACGAAACGAACAACAAGACATCACTGTCGCACTCAAGAGGCTCCATATCCCTCACGCCCTTGCGCGGGAGGATCTTCAACATCCCGATAAACAACTCCCTAACCTCCTCAATCTCTTCCACATGCCCCTTGTATCGATATAGAACCTCCAGGTCACCGTTGAAGGGCGACTTGCGCACATCGCCCCAAAGGAACGACCACTCTTCTCTCATCTGAAAGCGTATCGGGTGGGCGAACATGGGCGCAGGACCGAACCGGACGCCAGCGTCCCTCATCGTCTGATACTGCTCGAATCTGTTCAGGATCCAATGCTGTTTCTTCCTCACTACGCCACGCTCTCGCTTCTTCGGTGGTGTGGAACTCCCTGTGAGCCCGGCGCGGAGTTCATCGAGGTCCGCATTGTCCCAGAGAACCCGTAGTACTCTCTTTTTAGGATCCGGTTCATGGCGCTCGAGATACTGGAGCCACGCACGGATGAAGTGCAGATGCCCGATATACGACTCTCTCTCCCATGGGAGCTGATTCGCTGGAGACTGGTCCATTCTGTTCTGCGTTTCTTCCCTGTTCCCGGTGTTAGATCCCTGGTGGTTTTGGTGTTTGTTGACGGTTTTGG